>PVHX01015805.1:0-45363 GCA_004024805.1 Geosciurus inauris
CAAAAAAACAAAAATAAAAATCTTAGGGTGAGAAATGTCCTCAGTAAATACCAAGGATCATTAGCAATTGGCTTGAACATGAATATTTTGAAAATGAACTTCTTTGGTGCTTAAGCTGATTTGGGTTTTAAAAATAGATACTGGTGATCATTGGAATGTATGCAGTCATGCCTACGGAGCCCAAGATGCAAGAAAGGGAGAGGGAAATGGGTGGCTAAAGGAATCCTGACACAGGATGCTAAAGCAATTAGGTCGTTCAAGTCAAATCAAAAGACATAAACAAGCAAACAGATACTAGAACTGGGAATGGAGGCCAGTTACCCAGAAGGAGTATAACAAGCTGGGAAAGTGTACACATAAGTACACTTTTAATTAAATTTTAATTATTTTTTTTTAAAAATTAAGTTTTAAATTAATTTTTTAAAATGAGCATTATTAATGAATCTAGGGAGACAGGAACTTGGAGCAAGTGCTAATGTGTTATGTATGGAGGTGGGTAATTGACCTGAGAGATTCTGGGAGTCATTTCTATATTGGAACACATGTCTATATTGGGTATCATCATTGAAAAATGTTGAAAAATGATATCTTAACTTTTCTAGAAGACCTAGAATAATCCTAAGAACTATTAATTCATTGTTATAAAGACGAGGATTTTTTTTCCGTTATAAAACTATAGCTAACAGTTCAATTACTTTTCACAATCTTTCATCACTGCCCTGTTGTAATGATTGTAGACACAGTGAGTTTTTAATTATTAGCAATCTGGCTAGCACTTCGTAACAAAGTCTCCTTGCTAATTGGATGAAATGTGTTTTGTCATCAACAAATCGAAACAATATTGTGTCTGCTTGCTGCAATATTTGTTTCTCTCTTTTCATACCCTAATATGAAAACATCATTAGCTTAGCACCATTTGGGCATCATCCCCTGTCTGAGTTTCAGAGCAATTCCAAAGGAATCAGATATTCTGGTACAATGCATTCAATATGTTGAGCTCCACTCATTAATTTTGGAAATTAAATGGTTATGCTTATTAATGTGAGCTTTCACCACTCTCCACACTTTCAGAGCTGAACTGAGAAAATGGCATTACATGAATCCACGTTGGGAAAACATGAGTAATGTCAGTGTTCTCTTTTGATGGGGGAGTGCTTCTTCAAGGACAAACCAAATTGTTTCTGTTCTATATGCATAGATTGGAAAGATGCAGCTTATCACAAAGACAGGAAATAAAAGAGCAGGGTAACTATTACAGAATTTCAAGTTAGAATTTTTGATTTCTTTGTGCTCAGCCTATTGCTTATAGTGATGCATCTGAAAGTCATAACAGTCAATATTGAGAGGGTTTTAGAAGGCACACAGCTGGATGGCCCAATATGTTGTATGTGATTTCTTAATGCCAAATCCTCAGGGCTGGGAAGGAGGTTAATAAATATATATTTTGTAGTTTCAATGTACTTCAGATTAGGATACTTTTGCATGGATATGACTAGATATTTGGTCTTGACCACAGTCCATCTGTTTTCTTTTAAAATAAATGAATCTAGAAAAAACAGAACTTTTTCTCTTTTTTTAATCTTTGCTTTCATGTATGCTGACCTAGCAGGAAAGAGGGACGTGCTAAGAGGAGTGAGAAAAAGCCAGTGTGAAAAAGTTTCAGATGAATAGATGAATTGTGAACCTTTTCCTACTCTTCTGATATAGTCTTTGGAAAAACTTACAATATTGAAAAGTCAGGCTTTTTAGTTTCTGGCACTTTCTGCAAAAAAGAGTTCATTGGCCTTACCTGGGAAAAGAGAATCATGCCGACAGGCAGTAACCTGTAATGACCTGAACACTTTGATCTTCCATGCTTTCTGTCATCTTCGTATCCCAGTTTGAGTCTTCTAATTCCTTAAAGAAATCGGACTGCCATCTTCTGGTGGCCTTCAGCAGAGTTGGGTTACTATCATTAATGTCATTTTCTTTGCTACTCAGATGACTGATGGTTTATATCATTGATATATGATTGTTTGGGGCTTAGGAAATTAAAATTCATATTTGGTCAAAGATGAAGAAATTACTATGTGCTGTTATTTTAAACATTATCTTTCTTTTAGTGCTCATAACAACCCATCCACATTGTGGGCATTATTATAGAATAAAAAATTACTGACCATTCATTTCTAGAGTCAACAAATCAGGTATACCTGGATATAATCAAAACTATCATGGAAAACTTGTTTTAATTGCTCCTAAAGTATAATAAACATGATTATATGTCTACAATCATGTGTTGTAAGAGTTCATGATATATTCAGGAGAGTATATAAAATAAAGTACACAGAAGTAAAATAGAATTTTACAGTGTTATTTAATTATGTAAAAGAGCCTCATGGCTAAATATCCAAATTTAAATGTAATATATCTCTATTTCACAAAAGAGATCTTAAAACTCACATGGTTATCCCATGTCATATAAGATGCAAAGTTAAAATATATACTAATATATTCTGAATCCATACCTAATATCAATTGCCTGTAGAAAAAAATCAAATGCATTGGAATGCAATAATTTTCAATAAGTAACTATAAATAAATCTCATCAATATTGATATTTATTGACTTATTTAGTAATTCTAAAATATCTCTTGGAAATAATTATACTTGCTGTCTCATGACCTTCTCTTTTTGAATTGATACCACATCTCATCTACTTTCTTTTTTTACCAGAGAGTATTTAGATAATATATATCATGAGTTGTGCTAGAAAAGACTTCCCTAGCTCTTACACTGGTTATCTTTCCAAGTTTATAAACTATCTTGCTCCAGAAAGTATTTGTGTTACCCAGCATATAACATGAAGATATTTCTATGACTCAAAGACAAAAACCAACCAAACAAAAAATCCTGTTAAAAGCATGACATTTTAAGAAACAATGCCTGGAAATCATGCAAATTGCCTTTCATTAAGGCAGTTGCTAATGCAAAATGCACTGAATAAAGAACACCAGAAGCACACCCGTTAGTGTCATCAACAAAGTAATTCTGGGATGCTTCAGAAAAGAGGGAATTGGGCAAAAGCTGGAGTTACTCATAGGCTGGTCTTCAGAAGCACTGGTCAGAAGTTGCACATTAGGGGATTCTTCAAACTATTAGAAGCCTTAAGGATCCAGGCAAAGTTAGATCCATCTGTTTGCCTGTGGTTTTATCTTGTAATGTTCAGGTCTGGATGAGGTACAAAATTGGTTCTTAGATAATTTGCTTGCATTTTCTGGTTTGCTATACAGTTTGCTTGTTTTGTAAGTCAGAGGACAATTTTGCAAGTTGTTTCTGTTTCATTTTACAATGCTGAAATAATTGCATTGTTGGAAGCTCTAATTCTACAGAGATAAAATTTGTGGTTTTTCCCTTTTACCCTAGTTGTTTGTTTTTTTCTTCAAATATTTATCAATTACCAGGTATGTGGCAATAACTATTCTGTTGCTGCCTTGGGTTTATAATCTAGCTAGACAGTGATTTACTTATATGATTAAGGCAATTGTAATTTGGCTTTGCCAGCTCCATCTTCATTTTTTTTTTCAAGTAAATATTGTTTTTCATTGAATTATTGTCTAGTTTATTTGAAAAGATATTTGGAATTATCTTACTGTGGCTGGGACTGATGACTGACTTAGCAATATATATATCTTGATTTTTACGTACACATAAATGCCTGAAAATAAAACTTAACCTCTCTACTTTCTCTAATGCAGTGTTGCCCCTTATGAAGCTATTGCAATAGGCTGGAAGTAAAAATGGCATTAGCAGTTTGACATGCATGTACAATCAAAGGGAAGATGCATGCTCTCTTCAAAACTTCTCCCCCTTTTAAGATCTGGAATACAGATGTGATGTCCAGAGATTTGCAGGCCATCTTTAACAATGACATAGAATCCACATGATAAAAGAGACAGGAATGAGATAGAAGAAACCAGTCCCAAATAATCATTGAGTCCTGTGGATCAATTACCCCCAGAGTTCATTTACTTGCCTAAGAAATATGTTGTTTAAACCATTTCTACTTTAGATTTTCTGTCACTACCTAAACCTGCTTTGTTGAAGAATAAAATGAGCAAGAATTGAAGTTATGACATATAAGTCCCTCAGAGAAGGATAGTGGTTGAAATATTCAATATTTTAAGCCTTAAGTGTTCAGTCATAAGATTGTACACCATTTCTTTCTCGACACCTCACATTTTGCAAAGTTTGCAGATGTGAACTTATTTGATCCTTATGGCATACTTGTAAGGGAAAGAGGAAAAATACTAATGACCTCATTTTAGGGACAAGGGGACTATGACTCAGAAGAATTATCACATGCCCAAACTTCCTGAGTGGATGATTAACACCTCCAGAGCTAGAATCCAGGCCATCTCTGCCTAGTCTAGAGATATTTCTATAATTGCTGAATGACAGCTCACCCTATGTCTGGCACTCACTGGTGATGAGGGTGTTTTAGTTAGCTTTTTTGCCACTGCAACGAGAAGATCTGACCAGCACAATTATAGAGAAGGAAAAATTTATTTAAAAGCTCAGAGTTTCAGAGGTCTCAGTCCATAGACAGCTGATTCTATTACTCGGGGCTCAAGGTGAGGCAGAACATCATGGCAGAAGAGCATGGCGGAGGGGAGCAGCTCACATGATGATCAGTGAGCAGAAAGACAGACTCCACTTTCCAAATACAAAATATATAACCCGAAGCCAGGCCCCGATTCCCACCTCCTCCAGCCATACCCTACCACTTCAGTTACTAATCAGTTAATCCCTATCAGGGAATTAATTCACTGATTAGAGTAAGACTTTCACAACCTGATCATTTCTCCTCTGAACTTTCTTGCATTGGCTCACATGTGAGCTTTTGGTGGATACCTCACATCCAAACCATAAGAGGGTTAATAAATTCACCATATTTTTGTGGTACAATTTAAGATTTAATCTAAATCACAACTTAAGAAGTTTTCTCTTTTCTAAAACATCTCACTAAACAGCATGAAATCAGGGTGTCTTGGATTCTGAGTCTATTTAAATGTGACTTCTTGTCTATTAAATGAAAAGGAGAAAAAATAATAGTTCCTGTGGAATACATTCTCACTAGGGTTGCACCCAGCATGGATACCCTCTAGTTACAGATCCTAAATAATACATAGCTGTTTGCTTCCTATTTTGGGAGAAATCATAAAGAATTCAGAGAATGTTTATTTTTTAACAGAAAAAAATGCTTCTATTAGATATTTAAGGCCACTCTGTGGTGAAAATCATTATCTGAGAATAAATGACTGTAAAGCTTTGATTGGAGAAACAACTTTAATATCTGTTGGTTTCCATGGTAGTAGGTTTGTTATATCCAGCAAATAAAAATTAGGATGCTCTGTTAAGTCTGAATTTCAAGTAAACAGCAAATACATCTTTAGTATAAATATGTGCCTTACAGTATTTGGGAAGTACTTACACTGAGAATTATTTTTTGTTTATATGAAATTCAAACTTAATTGGATATCTTATGTTATCTGGCAATCTTATGTGGCTGGTATTTGGAGACCAGCTGGTTCACCCTCTAGTTCAGCCTCTTTCTGGAGTCCTAGTGTAACACAGAAGGCTGGGAAGCATTTTGCATGCATTTCAGTCCTGTCAGTCTGAGGCATTTGCTCAAGACTTGAATTTGGGACTGAGTTATGTGGCAAGAGAAAGAGGGCATGAAGCTCCATCCTTCTGGAGCGTATCACAGACGAAATGTTCTTCTGGGGCTAACCGATGCAAGCTGCACTTTTCAGTTTTGCAAGCTTCCTGATTGTAGCAGAAGAAGGAACTCTTTCGGTGGCCTAGTTCTAAGGAGAGCCTTGGGAGTCATCAAGAAAACAGTTGAGAGTCTGTCTCTTCAGCCATTGTCTCGATCCTGCAATCAACGTCGTTCTGCTTAATCTAGCTGAAACGGTTCTCTTCTTTCTAACTGGACCATGACAGATACAGTTCCTAAACTATTTTAAGTAGTAAGTGAAAAGGAAAAAAAATGTTCTCTTCCATTTCTAAGCTTATAAACAATACCATAAAAACAAACACTTATTAAGGAAAGACATAGAAACTCCATCAGAATACTCTAAATAATTCTATGTTTCAACTCATCCAACACATCTTTTTTGTTTCTTCTAGTTCTAGTTATTATGAATTTTTTCATATTGTAATCATAAAGCAGATATAATTGTACATTTCAACTTTTCTCCCTTAACATGATGCCATAAATACTTTTTGTATTGTTACATAGTTTCCATAATTATTTTAAAGACTGTGTAACAGCTTTTCTGGTTGATATCTCATAATTCATTTAATTATTCTCTTATTTGGGGATGTAAGAGTTTTTTTGCCTTTATAAATAATTCTCTTGCTAATAAGAACTCTTTCCTCTACTTCTGAATTTATTTCTTTAAAATAAATTCTTGGCAGTGAGATGATTGGGCCAAAAGCTATAATAACACTCTGTGTCTCTTAAAATGTTTTTCCAAATTGCTTTCTACAAGGATATGACAATTTTAACTGGGTGGCAAACTTACTGATGCTTAAATTAAGGGAAGTCTACGAAAGCTAAACATCATTCAGAATGTATAGCGGTCCACCACAACCCTCTCACCCCAACACAGGGGACCCTGTGGCAGTAAGTACGAAACAAATGAAAAACAACACTGAAAAGCTTTGTTTTTAACAGAATCTGACTCTGATTCTTTAAATGAGGCAAATCTTACTTTAAAGTCTTTTAAAAAAATGTCTTTGTATGAGCAGCCAGAAATAGCTTTTCTGGCCTTAAATCTTATATATATATTTTTTACTATTCTTTGTTTCTTATTCAGTAAACTGAGAACCATCAAGAAGAGGTTATTTTTATTAATGGAAATCAGTATCAAATGCCAATTGTATGGGTTCAGATTTGGCTTAGAGATATTGTTTTTGATTAACATCAAAAATGTATAAGAATCTCCCGTAACTCACCGGCAAAAAACCGAAACCTAGCCCAGTGCGGTGGCGTATGCCTGTAATCCCAGCACTTCGGGAGGCTGAGACAGGAGAATTGCAAGTTCAAAGCCAGACTCAGCAACGGCAAGGCACTAAGCAACTCAGTGAGACCCTGTCTCTACATAAAACACAAAATAGGGCTTGGGATGTGGCTCAGTGGTTGAGTGCCCTTGAGTTCAATCCCCAGTGCCAAAAAACAAAAACAAAAACAAAAAACCCAAACCAAACCACCCAAACCAAACCCCAAACAGATTATAACATGGGCAAAAGAACTGAATAGACATTTTTCCAAAGAAGATGAACAAAGTGATAAGAGTTATACAAAAAAGTCCCAACATGACCATTCACTAGGAAAAGGAAAATCGAACTGTGAGAAAGCATCTCACACCTTTTATAAAATAAAATAAAAAAGTACCAACAAGGATGTGGAGAAAACAGAACAATACACTGTTGGTGGGAATGTAAATTGGTATAGCCTCTATGCAAATCAGTATAGGGGTTCCAAACTGTATGGGGGCTTCCTAAAAAAAATTCAAAATAGAATTATTATTTGATCCAGAAATATTACTTCTGAGCACATATTTTAAGAAAAGGAAATTCATTTCCTGAAGACATATCTGCATTTCAATATTCATTTCAGCATTACTCACAATAGGCAAACTATGGAATATCCCTAAGTGTCCATCAATCAGTGGATGAATGGATAAAGAAAACAAGATTGTGTGCATTACTATGTGTATAATATGCAATGTTATTCAATTTTTTTAAAAAAGAAGGAATCTTGATATGGAGGACAACATGGATGCATTTGGATAACATTATGCTAAGTGAAATACGTCGGGTGCAGAGGGACAGATACTACATAATGCCACTTATTTGAAGAAACTAAAATAGTCAAACTCAGCAGCAGCAGAGTGCAAAATGTGGTTACTACAGGCTGAGGGAGAGGTGAATAGGAGGTATTGATCATGGAGCACAATTTCTGGTATGCACAATGAATAAAGCCCAGAGACCTACTCTACAGCATGGTGTCCCTAATTAAAAATACTGAATAGTTCACATACACATTTGCTAAGAGAACAAATTTTATGATAAATATTCTTATTGCAAACAAACAAAGAGGGCAGGTGGAAATAAAAAATACTGCTGTGGACCCCACTGCAATGCACAGTTGGCTTCCTGTGAGGAAAAGAGAAATTTACTTAAATTTCTTAAAAAAAAATTTAAATTTTTTAAGTTTACTTAAAAAAAAACCACTAACCTGTTCTTAGATTTAATTCTAGAGATTTCCAAATTTAGTGTTTCACCCTAGTTATTTAATCTAAGTCTAGATGAAATTTTGATTTTCTTATTTTCACATCAAAATTACCTCCAGTGAAGCTTTTTTAGGTATTCATGTCTAATTCACCGAGAGTGGTTTCCATAGAAGAGTTTGGGTGATCCTCACTACACCATCAGAATTTTGTGCCTATTTCAAATCAGTGAAATTGAAAATTTTTGTAAGTAGTAGAGCTCCTTATAACATGTTACTATTGAGCAGGAAACCTTGGACAAAATTGACTACTTAATTACCATGATGTTAGCAGTTGAACTTTTCTCTTACTCTTACTGGTCTGACTTCATGGGTGAATGTGAGCAATTTTCTTCTGTGAGAGGCTGGATGGTAGATACTTTCAGCTTTTCTGGCCACACAGTCTCTGTCACAACTATTTAATCTGCTCTTGTAGCATGAAAACAGCCACAGACATTCTGGAAATGGATGACTATGGCTGTGTTCCAGTAAAAGTATATTTACAAAAACAGGCAGCTGACCCATTTAGCCAGCTGGTCATAGTTTGTCAACCCCTGGCTTCAGGAATCTAGTTTCAGATGACCTCCACGAGTAATCCCATATTTTCAGGAATCTCTTAACATTCACAGGATTACCAATTTTACTGGGAAAGAAAAAATGCAATAGGAAAAAGAAAACTGGGTTTAAAAATGAATTCTGATAATGTCTTGAAAAAAATGATGGTTGTGTATAAGATAATCCAGAAGTAATAAGAAAGGTCACTGATCTTTAGAAACAAACATGGAAGAACTAATAAATATTTGAAAGGGCTTTGGAAAATGGATTCCCTCAAGCAGGCACTGTAGAATCCTAGGATGAGATTTATATAGTGGAATAGAAATTACCAGCCCTAGGAATAATACCTAGGTCTCAACCTTCATATTGCCAAAGTGTTCTCTCTCTGAGTCTGTCAATCTAAGAACAGTGGCTTGTAAACTAGAGTTAGTGACCTTGGAGGGATGCTTTTCACTGCCAAAGTGTACCAATATCCTTGGAGCTCATGAGGAAGATAGTCAACACCACACAATAGACCCCACATCTATGTGGAAACTCTCTGGGACTCTGGGTTTCTGGAGAGCAAGTTGGAAGCCGGGTAGGAACAGGAGGCTCCAGGATTTGGACAGCTGCCCTCAGTTATACTGAATACGGGACACTAGACATCCACATTCCCTCACTGAAGGCTCTCAAACAAGACATCAAATTCCTGCTAGCTGTAGCTCAGGCAGAAAATAAGACCTTCTTTTTCCCTATTACTTCAAATAAGCAAGTAGGCAAAAGTGAAAAATAGACTACTTCCTGTTATTATTCAGGGTAACTAACATACTAAAGATGTGTAGTTGTTTTTATAAAATGGTCCATGAGAACCCTTTCTCATGGAGTAAGGCCTTTCTGTATATCTGGCCATGTGCCTGTTCACAAAGAAAGGGGCCAAGGCAAGCGTCCTCCCACAGGTAAAACCCAGAGAGATAAAAACAAGATGAGGGCCCCAGGGGACAGTGAGTCTGCTTGTGCCGTCCTCAGAAGCAACATTGTCTGCATCCTCGTCAACTTGATTGCTGTCCTTTGGCGTGTCCTCCTTGTCATTAGACTCTGACACTGTTTTTCTTTTTAGAATCATCTTGACTCTCCCTCCCCTCAGCTGTGCCCTAGAATCTGTCCTTGGTTTCCTCCTGGCTTGATCACAATCACAACTGTCAGCTTTTCCTCAGGAGTGACTTCCCTCTGGATTCCCAAGGTGAGGTGAGCGTGGAGGTGGAGAACAACGGAAGGGAGACTCCATGTTGTCTTTTCCTTACCCTATTGCTCGCTACGTCTCTCTGGAGCCTTCCTTTCTGGATTCCTGATTCTAAGGCTCTGGACTTCCATGAATGACCAAAATATATAACCCAACACACCAAATAATAAAAACAAATTTTTACTACCATAACCACAATCATTCCATAATAAATATAACTTATTTAACACCAGACCTGGACTGTAATCTCTGAAGAAAGAACAGCACATTAAATCGAATCCATTTTGCTTTACAGAAATTCACTACATTGTCCTTACATTTTTCATTTTGCTTCTGACAGCTTATAACTTAATTTTGAACTGGCCCATGTCCAAGTCTGGTGCTTGGGAAGCACTGGTGTAATGGAAAGAAGCTTATCTTTGGGGTCAGAGAGATCTGGCTTTGAACCCTGGTTCCCATGCTTGATCTTGAGCGAGTCAGACATGGGCCTGAGGCTGTCCCAAAGGAGGGAGTGTGTACTTGGCCCTGTGCGTAGGGGTTAGAGAGCCTGTTTCTGATTCATGTCTGCTCTTTGTCTTCCTCTTCTCCTCTGTACATCACAATCACAAAACAACAAGAATCAAAGCAAGTTCACCTTGAAAGCTATTTCCAATTATTCTGTTTTTATTGATATAAGAAAATCAGTTATTTAAAGCACAGCCTCTCTCTTCATTGGCAAATATCAATTAGTGAAAATATCATGGGCAGTTCCTAACTCATGCTCTACAATATTTCGAGCAGTTGGCAAATAAACCAAAAGAAAAGAAAACAAACACACATAGGGGTAAATCCTGGCCATTTCTCAGAGCCTGGGTGTGTCATCTGACAAGGACTTTCCTTGATCCAACATCAGCTGGGCTCCTCTGTGCTCTTTTCAGAGAGGCCTCATCCTTGGGTTGCCAGCCTTGGACGTCAGCCCGACCTCCTACAACCCAGTTTAGTATCCCCATCTCGCCAATCTAACCAAGTCCCAGTTAGTAATTTTCCATTCACTCCCTCCGCCTGCCCATGGTTGTAAATCTGCAGCTGCCCATGTGCATCAGAGCTGTGTCCTCATCTACAACAGACTTGATCCCCTTTGCATTAGGCTTGGATACAGTCATCCTTCCCTGTTCAACTCAGTGCAGTGCAATTTTTATTCCACATATCCCAACCCCACACCATGCTGGAAGGAGGTCTACCTAAGAGGATGCAGAAGGCCACATAAGAAATTAACCTCAGACCTGTCAGTTGCGGGGTTTATAAATTAAAATTCTTATTTCAGAGATTAAGACCAGATGAAATTGTCCTAATTCAATTATTTTTTGGGGTGGGGTGAGAATCCAATGTCCAACCTTAGGAGATAAACCACTAATTTGGGAAGGGGTTGAAGGAAAGGAGAATCATTCCTTTTTCATTTGTGAAATGTTTATTAAATGTTTTATTTGACCATAATTATTTTCCTTATGTAGGAGACTTTCTTCTGTTTTTCTTTTTTAATTTATTTATTCTTCTTAGGTATATGTGACAGTAGAATGCATTTTGATTCATTGTACACATGTAGGAGACTTGAGGATACTAACTTCCTTAAGCGCCTTCCCTGTGACATGTTTGTCATAGGTGAGCATGTCAGAGGTTTTCCCAGCCAGTGTTGGCTGCTATTTGCAACCAACTTCCCCCGAGTCCTTTCCTTTCCTGCTGCTTCACATTGGTCTTCTTAGTTACTTCCTAGTTACTTCTTAGTTACTTAGTTTTTAGGAATGGGGGTGAACTGGGATAGGGGGAGAAAAATGGCTGCAGAGATGCTCCAGATGCCAGTTGATTTGCATTGGGCCTTTATGTCCCAAAGTTATTGGTTTCCAAGTCAGGGGGAGCTCTGTGGCCATGGGAGTGCTGTGAGCACACAGTGGCATGTTTGAGTGTGTGCGTGTGTGCAGAGGCTCCTTGGGCTGCCCTTCATGCTCGTGTCAGGCTCTGATTTTGACTTCTCAGCCTTGTTCTCAAAACCATTTTCCCAGCAATATCAGACAAGAATAACCCAGAAGATGTCTTACTACCAACTGGGTGGCTTAAAACAGAAATTTATTTTCTCACATTTCTAGAAGGGAAAAGTCTGTGAAGGTGTTGGCCAGCCATACAGGCTCTGAAGGCTCCAGGCAAGAATCCTTCATTGTCTCCTCCTAGCTTCTGGTGGCTGCTGGTAATTCTTGATGTTCCTTGGCTTGTAGATGCATCACTCCAACATCTGCCTCTGTTGCCACATGGCTGTCTCCCTTATGCCTGTGTCCAAATGTCCCTTTTCTCATAAAAATACTAGCTATCTGCCAAACTGTGGAACAAACCTAGATGCCCTTCAATAGATGACTGGATAAAGAAACTGTGGTATATATACACAATGGAATATTACTCAGCAATAAAAGAGAATAAAATTATGGCATTTGCAGGTAAATGGATGGAGTTGGAGAATATTATGCTAAGTGAAGTAAGCCAATCTCATAAAACCAAATGCCAAATGTACTCGTTGATAAGTGGATGCTGATCCATAATGTGGGGAAGGACATGGGAACAATGGTGGAACTCTGTTCCCAGGGGTATAAGAGGGGAGGGGGCATGGGGACAGTAAAGGTGGTGGAATATGATGGTCATCATAGCCCTAACTTTATGCATGACTGCATATATGTTGTGATTCTATACAAATTACAACTAGAGAATTGATATGTTATCCTTTATCCATGTACAATGAATCAAATTGCACTCTGTTATCATGTAAGCCTAAATAGAACAAATAAAAATATGAAAAAAAATACTAGCCATCTGATTAGAGCCCACCCAAACCAGTATGACTTCATCCTACCTTGATTATGTTTGCCAAGACCGTATTTCCAAATAAGACCATATTCACAAGTCCTAGTAGACATAAATTTTGGAAGGATGCTATTTAATGCAGTACAATGCCTACAGAATCATATATATGTATATATTTGTAGTTATTTTTATAGCTCCAACACCTTGAAGTGGCTCAGGAAACAGATATAAAAACTACCTTGGCTTTTTCACAGCTCTGAGTTATAAACTAGTCTCTTAATACCCTTGACCTCACCTGTAGTGCATTGCAACCCTACATCTCAGTTTTATGCTGAAGGAAATGGCTTAGTGCTCCACACAACTCAGTTAAAATCAGGGGACAGATTACAAGATCCCAAGTGCCTGCCTCCCTAATGTGAATCCCTCAAGACTACCCTTTTTCAATTAGGATGAATAATTTCCCTCCACAGACTTCTACCTCTTCCTCACATCTGTGCCCTTTGAAGTCTGAAGCTGGTGTAAATGCTAATTTGAAATTAACATACAATTTATTTTCTCACTCACCTCCCTTGGCTTATTTCCAACTTCTTAACTAAGCCTCTCATAAATACCTCAGGCACCGATTCGCTTCATTTTTAAAGAATCCAGAACTCTTCAGATCATGTTGAAACATATCGAAATCCTCTCTGGTTCTTATGTGTGGGGGGTTGGTGGCAGCCTACATGTGCGCAGGTGCATGTGAAGAGCAGAGGAACTAAAGCAAGAGGTCTGTAGTGTCCTGTCTGCCTCAGGTGCAGATGAAAGCAACACACAGTGTTTCTCAGAAGCAGCTGCTTTTCTCTGTCCATCATTGAATTTCAGAAGTTTCTAGCAAGGCTCCTTTCTCTTCAAGGGTCAGTGTGGTTCACAAGACACTAAAGCAGCTAGTCCCATAGGGTACAAACTCAAAGAACATTCCTTTTGCCTGGGAGGGGATTAATTTCTGTCTGTCATTGTGGTTCTTTCCATTTAGGTATGGCTGCCAGGTAGCTTCCCTCTGATTATGTGACCTCTTGTTTTGACTGCTGCACACCATGTCAGGAAGATGTCTGCCGCTCTTTCCAGACCTCGGCTAAGCAATACCACTGATGACATGCTTCCTACCAGCTTGAGGAGGCGGCACTTTAGTGCATTTTCTTGCATGGGCCTTCTCCCTGGCCATCCCACCATGCCTACTCAGGGTTCACTGCTGTTTGGACTGTATTTCCCTCACTTTCTTCTTCCTCTAAATATATATTAAGCTTCTACTATTAACCAGGCCTAGGGCTAGAACCCAATGAAAAAAATTAAAACACAATGTAGGATTTGCCCTGAAAGTCTGAATTTACAAATGGGCAATGATCAGACTCTAAATGACAATAGATATCTCAGCCATAAATTCTGAATCATCCAGTGCAGGAAGCCAAACCACAGCCTCAGAATGGTCAGAACATCATTGGTGACTGCCATACTGCCTATTTTTTTTCTCTGATTCCAACTCAAAACCAACCAGAAGCCCAAACATGCTCCCCAAGCCAATCACACAAGAAATGTCACTTCTGTCTAGTTCACCTGTAGCCTTCCCATGCCAATAACCTCCAGTCAGTGCACATGTGAAGTTTTCCATCCTGGGCTCCGTAAAGCTTTTCTACTCCCTGCCTGCTTTTCAGTCTCTGCCAAATGCAAGTGATTGTGGCCAACTCTCTTGTTAGAGCAAGCTCTGAATAAATAGCCATTGATTTTTCTTATTTAGGTGACCTTTGCTTATTTCCATTGACCAACAAGGAACTTTTAAAAGATAAACCTAGACATATTAAAATTTTAGAGGGTGCATTTGCATTTGAGCATTAACAATTCATGAGTTAGGAAGTACCACATCTCCCCACTTGAACATGGAGAGGGATGTAATGAGAAAGAAACTTTTATGAGAGTTTAGTGGAAGAAAGGCAAAGAAAATATATTTGGTTAGTTAAAATGGAAAGTCCCTAGTTAGAAGTTACTTGGCAGTTTCTCATGGATGAAGTTTGTAGTTCATTTTACTGTTGGGTTTTGATTTGCTTGCATACGAACTTAAAGTACAGTAGGCTAATGTTCTTGCCATTAAAAGAAAAATAACAGTGCTACGGAAAGTAACAGAATTAAATGTAGAATCTTCATACAGTAACATAAGAAAACCAATATATCACATACTAAGAGATGGGGAGAAAGACAACAGAAAGGGAGAAATAAATATTTCCCTTTACCACCATCACTGACTTAATGTATTCCATAACAATTTTTGATAAAGAACGTTGGAGTGGAATAAAGATTCTAGTGAATCCCTCGAGATGGTTGTGTTACCTTGTGGCTCAAGAAACCAAGGTTTGAGGATACCATTGTGAACTAGAGCTGCCACCTCAGAAGCACAGCCTCTGAGAGAACTTAGTCCACATCTGCAAAGCAAGGAAGGACACTATAGCTACCGAGATGTCTGAGGGCACACGGCACAGAAATGGCTTGCAGAGGATGTTCCTTGCCAGGACCTGGCTGTAGTAGAACAGGTAGCCAGTGACTGCAGGCTGAGCTAAAAGTTTGCACACACCTCTCCATGGATCCCTCCTCTGTGCAACTCCTGACCCAGCGGAGATGTTTTGCTTACATTTTCTATCTTTTCCCTACTAGAGCAGATTGTTTTTGTCTTCCCTATACCCTCCCTGCCCCTTCTCTTCTTCCATATGCTCCTTGTCTCCTTTTCTTTCTCCTTCTTTTCCATCTCCATTTTCTTCTCTCCTTTTCCTTGAGAAATATTTAGTGTGGCTTGAAGCAAACATCTCCACAGTGTAAGAATAGGCATTACAGACCCATTTAAGTGAGTTGTAAAGATAACTGATTTTTTTTTTAAAAAAGTATGCTTAGCTGTTCACTCAGTTATTTTAAGAAAGTTTTTCTTTGAGTTGACTAATAGAAATTTCTCTGTTGAAAGGGTAAGAGCCTCCTAGACAGAGCTTGATGGGAAGAGGGCCTTCTGAGGGAGAGGCCTTTCCACAGACTTACTGGCCCTAGGGGCAATCCAGTGGTGAGGGCACCATCTACGTCCAAGGGGATTTTTGCAAAGACTGAATATTGTCAAAGAAATTTGAGGCTTCCTCAGAAGAGAATGACACAGATTTTGGTTTGTCATTTCTCCCAGAAATTGAAGCTTTCGGAATAAGCCCATCTATCAGTCTGTGCAAAGCGAATGGCCTTCTCCTGCCATGTGGGCCTTGTGATAGTAACTGCTCCTCCTATCCCGGTGCCAAGAATACACTGCATATAAAAATTGAGATCCTAAAAGAAAATTTCAGTGGCTGGGGAAGTTCCACCAAATGTTTTGATTGTCATGCACAAAAGGGGATGGCGTGATCATCTTTTCTGGAGTGTGGTAGGAAAGGGGCATGAGGAATCCTGTTGGTAGAATTTTAACATCATCATTACTGAATAGAGTTTATTTTTGTAAAGATGTTTGGTGATGTCAAGCCAGGATGGCCTAAAGCATCTATTTTCTCCTTTTAGAGATGCTCCCCACTGGGCTGTCAGGTGCTCCCTGGGCAGGACACACATCACTGGGGACCACATTGGCCTAGAAATGCCATTGTTATTGCTGAAGCTTACTGATTTTTTCCTTCCATGGCTAACTCAGTCCCTTTAATATGGGATTTTATTGTTATTTAACTGCGATAGTATTTTTATTTGGTTATAGCTAAAATTTACGGGCCAAAGTATAAGACTTTCTAAGATGAATTTGTTTAATTCTTTTCTAATCTTTAAGCATTGATTTTTAGGTTTACCTTTCAGGCAAATTTTTTTTTCCAGAGTTTGTAGAGATGCCTCTCCAACTCATAAGAACTGTCAAGAGCTCTTACTTTAAAAATAATACCTTTTCTTTTTCAATGATTGACCTGTTTCTTGAGTGTCAATTCTTATAATTATTCCTCAGTGAAAAAGATCATAGCTGTAATGAAGAATTTGAGAAATTTTATTCACATATTCTAGCAGAGAAGCTTAATGTTATGCTTTTATTATTTTGTCTTTTATTTTATTTATCACATAAAAATCTTCAGTGATTCAGTAGAAAGCATTCTTAACTTGAAGTCAGTGTGGGTTTTTCATCATTTGATAGTTACACAAATATCAAACATGCAGATATCAAATCAAGTGAGTGACACTTTTGCTAATATAAGGGATTAGCTTAACTGCTCTGAACCTCAAGGTTTTTCAAATTTGTGAATTACAGGTAATAATACTGAACTTGACAACTTCAGAGGGCTATTGTGAGGTAAAATACAATTTGTCAAAATTCTTCATGAATGGTAATGCTCTTTAGTCACATTATTTCATTAATAGTATTCCTAATTACAAATATTCTTAGAATATCTGATTTTCATTTGCTAGACATGTTTTGTCAATTAGGGTACCAGGTCCAAAAAAGCAGATGCCAAGAAGGGATTTTGGAGCT
This sequence comes from Geosciurus inauris, assembly GCA_004024805.1. Classification (NCBI taxonomy): domain Eukaryota; kingdom Metazoa; phylum Chordata; class Mammalia; order Rodentia; family Sciuridae; genus Geosciurus; species Geosciurus inauris. The sequence goes on from PVHX01015805.1 coordinate 17,407, forward strand.
GGATCATCCACTGCCCAGTTGGAGCATGGAGCTGTTGATTTGTGGAACAATCATTAGCACTAACAATGGCATCATTTAAATGCTCACTGGTGGTGAAAGGAGATGGTATGTTGATGAATGTAAATTATCCTGTTAGTTGGTGCCATGTGTCAGGCATTTGGGAACCAGTAACTATAATGAAAGTGGAACTGGGCATCTCTTAAGATTGCATTCTGAAAAAAAGATAATGCAAAGCAAAGACTGATAAATTGGCAACAAAAACCAATTATGAAAGCCAAAGACTTCCCTGGTAGCATGTAATGAGGCTTTCATTTTCTGCAGTAGAAGGGCAGAGAAAGAGTGAGTTTCAAAGAAGATCAACCTCTAAGTGAAGGCTAGTCTGCTATGCCAAGGTAAGAACCCTGGTTGGAAGAGAATAGGACTGAGTTGGATGTATCTGTGAGACTCGCATCTCTAGATTCCCTGGAGCCTGTAGATGTGAAAGGCTGGTGCTTCTCCCTTGTTTGAAGAACAGTCAGAGGCTTTTTACCTGGAAGACAACATGTGCTTTTTTAGAATCTTGCAATCCTGTCCAGTAGGCCAATAAGTAGGATCAAATCCAGGAAGTTGGAGGGTAGTCTAGGAAAGAAAAGACAGTATATACCAAAGGAAATGTAAGACCTAGACAATTATGTAGTGACTAGAGAGAAAAGTGTATCTGTGAGGATGATGGAGCAACAGGTAACAGAACATAAATTTGGATTAAAGAATTTACCGTCTTGACAGCGCTCTCTCTCAGGGAATAAAATGTAACATCCCACAAGCACCCAGGAAATGCTATAAATGTTTTGCTAAGATGCCTTCAAGAGTCATGGAAAAAGCTATGGCCTGCACCAAATACAGAAGAAATGCCAAAATTGCTGTATCAAAGAAAGAAGGAAGTAAGAGGTTCAGGAAATTAGGCTTGTTGGAGAGGATGTAATATGTAGTTCTGGGAATTCTACTAGAAGTTTGAATTCCTTGTGAAGGCCTGAAGGACATGCCATTTTCCATAGTAATAAGAAATGCACTGGTAAGAATGGAGTAGCATCACCGAAAAGGCCAAGGAGTCAATGGGAGATGCCATTACAGTTCTGGGCTCGACAATGGAAATGGGAATTATAGGGGCCTAAAAAAACTAAGGAAGCCAGAAAGCAGCATGTAACCATCTCAAGCCAGATGGACTCAATTATCATCATTAGTGGCAAGGCTGGAGACGTTGAAGGGGGCCTGACTTAGAGAGTTATCAAAATGCTTAAGCCCACCAAGGGGTAAAAGAGATGGGCAGCTAACAGGTATACTTGAATTTTTACAGTCAATGGAGATCAAGTCGAATGAACGGGAGACTGAGCAACCAATGTTCTAGAATGCCACAATGCCTTACTTGTGGGTTCCTGGACCTGAGACAGTTTTCATATCCAAGGCTCATTAACTACAAAAAGGTTATATCTCCAGGAGAACAAAACATGCAACACTAGCCAAATATACCTAGCAATGATTTCCCCATTTCTTCCATGAAGGCACCTAATGTTATTTGTGGCAGTAACTGTGTACTGAGGAAAGGGGAATACCTAAATATTTTTAAGCTTTTTTGGACAAGGACTTGAGCAGATTCTCAGGGACTAGACACCAGTTAGAGTAGAGGCATTCTGGGGACCCAGTCAAGCTTATGATGGGTCCAATGTGTCCTTGAAGCAAACTGGTATTTATTTTCCTGGTACCTGAATGTACAATTGAAACACAATGGTAAATGGCACAACCTTCCACCTAACCCAACCTTCAAGAACCATACTAAGTCATTGTCCTATCAGTTTAAAACCATAAAATTAACCAAATTACATTGCAATAGTGTGTCCATGTACAAATATGTAACAATGAAACACACTATTATGTGCAGTCATAATGCACCAATAAAAAATAAAAATAAAGTAAAAAAATTATTTTGGTAGGAAGGGCTAAGCAAAAGCCTCTTAAACTCCCTCCTATACTGCTTTACAATAAAAAATCCTAAGTACAATAAAAAAATCACATCTTGGGTTAGAAGTCAGAAACTAGGGCCATCCTAAACTTGTGCTGATCCCATCATATCTCCATTTAATTTACCGGTTTGATCTGTGTAAATACCAGATGAGTCCTAAAGGATGACAGTGGATTACCGTAAGCTCATCCATCAAATAGATCAGTTGCAGCCGCTGGGCTTGAAGTGGTGTCTTTTCCAGAATAGATTAACCCAGCTTCAAATACACACTATCTGTCCATTGATCAGGAATATGAATTCTTTTTCATCTCTATCTATAAAGAAGAACAGAAAATTTATTTTAACTTTGATCAGTAGTATTTGCCATTCTTTCCCAGTGTGATGCCAGCTGTTGTAATATGAACCACATGAACATCCTATAGAACATTACTATCATTCCCTATGTTGATAATGTCATGCTAAACAGAATAGATAAATAAGAAATGGCCAGCATGTTGGAGAACTCTGCAAGGATTTATATACTCCAGAGAATGTAAAGCCAACAAATATTCAGGGGCCCTCCACATTCTCCACCTCAGTACATCTCCTTCAAAATAAAGGAAAAATTGCTCATTTTGCAACTTCTACCATGAAGAAGAAAATCCAATGCTTGGTATGCCTTTTCAGATTCTGGATGTTGCATATTCCCTACATGAGAATACTTCTTTGTCCTATTTTTATATTTTGAGAGACACCAAGGTTGCCAATTGTGTGTTAGGCCATGACAGAAAAAGATCCTGTCAAAGTGCAATATGAATGCCCTGTAACTAGGAGTACATGACTTGGTAGTCCTGTAGAATATAAGATATCATAAGCTGAAAAACATACAATGTGGAATTTATGTTAAGCCTGTACTGAAAAATCCACATTGCAGGTCTGTATGACTTGAAGCAAGGATATGACCTTTGAAGCAGAGAAATACATCTTTTGAAAAACAGCTTCCAGCATATTATTGGTCCCTAAATTCATACAAAGCACCTGACCTTAGGACACCAAGTGCTCATGCAGATAGAACTAGCCATTCTCAGAATGGTTTTATCTAATCTACTAAGTTATATTGTCAGGCACATCTAGAAGCTAACTTTTTATGGAATGGAAGATGTTCATGTGGGATCAATCATAGACCAAACCGAGGAAAATAAACAATCTAAATGGACATGTGGGCTAGACACCCATTTTCTCCATCACTATTTTTCCAGTGCTTCTCTTTCAGACTACATCTGTAGTAACATGAATGATTCCTTCCTCCAGCTGACAGAGGAGAAAGAAGTCCAAGTACATTTTACAGGGACATCAGCTAAACATAGCCAATAGCACACTACAATACCACCTGGGTATGCCTCAGGCAGCATATCTGGTCTTCTACTTTGTGTCCCAAGAATGGAACATCTACAAATAAATGGGAGGAAGTGAATGGCTTGGTTTATGAGTCTGGGAATTATTAGAAAGCTTAGAAGACTGGGAACAAAGAGACTTGGAGGTAGAGGTAAGTGGATAAACCTGTAGTATGAACACCAAGTGTGAGGGTATTTATGTGAGGCATATTAATACTCACTATAGAATATTCACTACGGAAGAGGCACTGAACAATCAGAAAGTTGAAATCAGTTAACTTCTGTTCTTGTTTATTCCAGCACTGTTAGATACACGAAATGAGTAGTCATGATTATAGAGATCAAAGCAGCTCAATAGCACTTATGGAAGCTGATTGACATGACACACATGTTTAAGCATCTAGTAGAAGAGACCAATGTTGAGCCACCAATGCAGTACCATCCCTTAGGAAGATCAATTCAATATCCACTTGATGGCATGTTAACTTACATATGAACCCTTCTACTCTGAAAGGAGCAGTGACTCATTTATACAAGAATAGATATATACTCCTGGAGTGCATGGCCTGCCTTTCTTGCCTGCAGGACTTTGACCAGTACCATTCTCAGGGCCTTACAGAGCATTTGATCCCCAAACAAGGATTTCAGTGCATCAGACCAATGGACACACTACTGCAAAGTATACATAAGTGGGAGTCTGGGACCATCCTTTTTTTTTTTTTTTGGTACTGGAGATTGAACTCAGGGGCACTCGACCACTGAGCCACATCCCCAGCCCTATTTTATGTTTTATGTAGAGACAGGGTCTCACTGAGTTGCTTAGCATCTCGCCATTACTGAGGCTGGCTTTGAAATCACGATTCTCCTGTCTCAGCCTCCCTAAGTGCTGGGATTACAGGCTTGCACCACTGTGCCCAGCTAAAAATACCCATTAGTTCCAGACTGAGAATGGAAGGCCAATATATTGTATGTACCATTAAAGGATTAGCTCAAAGGTGATACTTTGCCAGATACGGCTTCATTCTCCATGATACAAAATATCTTAAAATAAAATCTTCTTAATGGTGCTGCATCCCCAACAGGTAGAAGAATTCAGGTTCAGGAACCAAGTATAAAGAAGGAGAGGTGATTCCACTAGCCATTACTTCCATTGATCCATTTGGAAAATTTAGGATCCTCATCTCTGCGAGCTTAGATAAACAAACACTGTCACAACTTATTTAACTTGAAGTAAAGTTGCTGTCTGGTCACTTTGGGTCCCTCATGTCAAAGAATAGCAGGCAAGAGGACCTATTTCTATTTTGGCAGAAATAATAGATTCTGATCAGCTGAAGATTGTGGCCTGCTGTTATACAAGGAGACACGAAGGAATGCATCTGGCACATAGGGATTCACTTGGGTACTTCTTGGTACTCTTTTGCCCTCCATTGACTATAAATAGACAAGTGCAGTGACCCAAATCAGAGAAGGGCATGGTAATCAGCTCACGTGATGGGGGTATGAGTCAGGTTCATTGCTGATAACAGAGGAAGCTATCTGGTGGTGACAGGAACCTAGAGTGGGTAGAAGGAGGGAGACTAGTAGTGTCAGTTGTGGCCCTATAGCCTACTCCTGTCCCAGAGGCATGTTTTTTCTCATGATCCTTCTCCTAAGCTTTCTTTAGGAAAAGAGGTTGCTGGAATCCTGGAGAAGCAAGGAAGGAGTGGATCCACATGATGCAAGGATAGCTGTAGTGGATGTGTGATGTACTGTCCAGATATCCCTTTAAGAATTAAGAACTTGTTCTCCTTAGCTGGGAATACTACCAGAAGATGGTGCTCAACTGTCAGTCCTCTTTGAGGCTGTTTTGACTGATGAAGACTGACTCACCAAAGGTCACACCTCTTTCCAGGGTCAGAACCTGTCTGATGAATGGCATTTAGGAGGTATAATGATCCTGCCCAGACAGGGACAGCTTTGGATGGTTGCTCTGGACTGACTGAAGCTGTCAATAGGCTTACATTGGGTTCTGCTTCTTTCTCTGCATGATTCTGTTTCCATTGGTGTTGCTTCCACTGGTCTGTGAAAGATTGGGTTTAGGCTTGTCTAACTATTCCCCACCTCCAAGCAATGTAAATAGAGGATGGTGGGGCACTGAAATAATCACAGCTTTCTTCTCCTTTTCTCCTATAAATTTAAAGTTTGGAAAATGAGAAGATGGGATAAATCACGAAGCCAAGATGGAAAGTCATGTAGACGGTATATTTGGTTGGCGTGGAGGCTAAGCTTGGTAAAAGGGAGATTGAAGAAAAAACACTTTTTTTTTTGGTGAAAAGAAGCCATACAAAGAATCTCTCAGTGAGAGAGATTGAAGGAGTCCCTGGTATTTGTACCTTCCATTTTCCAGCTGCAGATAATGGAGACCCAATTGTACTTCCTGTATATCATTCTTGAGTCAGAGACCCACTCTTCCCAAAATCCCAGATATATATAAAGAAAATTGCCCTGTTTGAGCTAACCTTAGTTGATTACTTAATCTGCAACCAAGAGAGTCTTAATCAGAATAATTATATCTTATCGTTAGCTTTAAAACTGTTTTTATATATGTCTTTGTAGACATAAAAGAGTAAGAATTTGAGCTAATGTTTTAGACACATAGAATGGAAGTGAATTAAAGTATGCATTAGACAGTTCTCCACAGAGAATATTCCAATAATATGGAGTATAAATTTTTGGCCTAACAAGTGAAATAGAAGTAGGACATAATTATCATTCACATTATTTTTTTTTCATTCAAATGTCTTTGGAGCAAGGAGAAGTCCATGAGAAAGGAAAAGCTGCTTCTTTATCCCTACTGAGACATTTTTCAAAGGGGCAGGATTGGAGTTAGGAACACAGAGAGAATAGTAGTGAAATCATACTAATGCCATTTAATAAGAAAAAAATTATAAGTAGAATTCTGATGAATTTTTCATTTCCTATTTATAAAAGAAGCCCTCATAGGAAAAATACTAGTGACATCTGAGGAATGATATTGTACTAGTATCAGAATAAATAAGGGGAGTTATTTTAGATATTGCCCCACCATGCAGTATCTAAGACAGGAAACAGTGGCAATCTGCATGATTTTGGCATTTATGGAAACCAAACTGCCATGTGGGTGGGGATGACAGAAAGGAGTTTACTGATAGACACATGGCTGGTTTCAATGTGAGATCCCCAGAGCACCATCAATAGCAGCATCAGGCAGCTTGTTAGAAATGTCCTATTGCTCCATTTGTTCCCTGGTCTACATGCCTGAAACCCTAACCTACTGAAAAGAAGATTTCATGAATCCCATTGACTTGGGATGTCACCAGCTAAAGTGACTTTTTTTTTTTCTTTTCCCAGACTGTTGAAGCTTTGGAAGAAGAACTACTGCTTCATGGGTAGGAATATATATTATAAGTGTTCAGTGTTTGTGGGTTGCAGGCAACTGGAGCCTCCTTGCGTCATCTATAGCTAGTTTGAAGTACATGATATCAGCTGAAGTTAATCCTCCTGGAAACTTTCTACTTAGAGGTGAGGTGTAAGAAGATAGAAAATGCAGAAAAGAGATGTAGAGTGGGAAATACAAGTTATAATCTTGCCTTAAAATCTTTCTCCTACTTTATCCATGCATTCCCTTGATATTTAATAAATTTTCTTCTTTTCTGTGATGAGAATGGTAAAATAATCTTTCTGGGACAAATATTTTAATCATGTAATTATATTGTCTTTTAACCAGATTTATTTTCTAAATATGTTTCTATTGGAAATCAACTAGAATATATACTTGGCATAAAGAATCTACATAAATCATCCTGACTTGCTAAGTTAGCTAAATCCATATTATTCTACTCATTAGACCAGCTATATTCAATCTGGGACAAAACAAAAATCACAAAACTGAACTTAATTTAAAAAGGGAGTAGTGGAGCACAGAATACCAATGTTTATTCTCTCATCTTCTTTAAGTCTTCATGAATATTTGGGGGATTTCTTAAATTACACTATCTAGAACAATTTCTAGTTCTTACTCATTTATTAAATGATCTGCCTTTATGGGAGAAAGGTAGGCATTAAAACACTTGCATCTATTTTCAAAAAATAATAGTACAATATCTTCATTGAGTCTTAAAATTCTAGTGTACTAATAGCAAAATAGCATGTTAATTACCAAAAATCAACTGAATCATTAAAAACAATTAAGTCACTTAAGTCATTATAACATTTTACTCCCAAAGTTCACTTTTGGAAAGATAAAAATGGTTAATGAAATACAATTAAATATATACATACCATTGAATATTTAGATTTTCCCCACTTTTTCCATGTGTTCAATATAATAAGTTTATGAACAAATGTAAGGTTGATTTTAGTTTAAATCTGATTTCTCAAGTCCTAGAATTTCATTAAACATTTGGTTCTCAGTGTGATACATAGAGCTGGCCACCAAAAATACAATCTGGTTTAACAAAGGAAATGAATAAAAAATGAGCTTTAAAATAATTGTCATCAGCCAGGCGCGGTGGCTCAAGCCTGTAATCCCAGCACTTAGGGAGGCTGAGACAGGAGAATCACGAGTTCAAAGCCAGCCTCAGCAATGGCAAGGTGCTAAGCAACTCAGTGAAACCCTGTTTCTACATAAAACACAAAATAGGGCTGGGGATGTGGCTCAGTGGTCGAGTATCCCTGAGTTCAATCCCAGTACCAAAAAAATAAAAAATAAAAAAATAAATAACTGTCATCATAATCAATATACTTCACCTACCTCCGACTTGTTCAAGTATCCATGCAGAGAGCACCAAATTTCTACCTTGAAATTTTTCCTGATTACCTTCAACCCTGTGTAGTCCTTGGTTTTCTCTGTACACATGGTGTATACCATTTACTTGACACTGATCATCTACTGCTCTGAATTTTTTATCTGTTAAATTGTGTCTTACATCTAGACTACAGCCCCTCAGAGTATAGGAGCACTCACTTTTATCCTACACGTTAGAATATCACATACAAGGGAGCCAAAATAAGGATAGTAGCAGATTTCTCAACAGAAACCTTGCAAGCCAGAGAGAGTGGGGTAATATATTCAAAGTGCTCAATGAAAAACAAAACAAAACAAAACAAGAATCTGACAACCAAGAATACCTTTACCTGTAAAGCTGTCCTTCAGAAATGAAGAGAAACTAAGAATTTCTGAGATAAATAAAAGCTGAGGGAGTTTGCCACCACTAAAATATTTCTTACAAGAATTGCTAAAGGGAATATTTAAAGCTGAAACAAAAGGTTGCTAATTAGGAACATTAAAACATATAGAGGTATAAAGGCAAATATATAGTGCGATTCAAAATTTGAAAATATTAATCTGCACCTGTGAGAATCTAATAGTAAAAGGAAAAATCAGTTCAGTTTCCTTTTTACCTGAATAAATATTTATTGGTACTATATTTATAACTCTACTCAAAAATTTTATCATAGCATGAACGACAAAATGTTTCCCCAAGAATCTCAAAAGTCATGCAATTCAGCAGTATTCTAGAGGATGTTGCTCTCTAAGGCATGCTTGAAAAGAGTGCTGTAAAAAGAAGAGAATATAACAAAATTAAGCAGAAGCAAATAGTGCTCTATCTCTAAAGACTGCATACTTAAGTAAAGAAAGCCAGATGGTCTTCATTAGAAAGATATGAAATTTGGTAGCAACATGCAGGAAGAATTTTGGTTGTCAGCTTTTCTTTAATTCAAAACTTCATCTTAAATTGAAAGTCAAATTAATTCTCTTAGAAAATTCTTCAAAGTGTTTTATGAAGCTGTTGAATTTGTTTTGGGGGGATAAATGATTGTTTTTCTTGTGTGTCATTCATTTCTGGCATTCTGTGCTCTTTTTCTTAAAATTCTTTTAAGTTTCCATAAATATATAATTAAAATCTTCCTTAAAGTCTTACTTTCTGCATTTTTCTCAGTGTGTAAAGAGTCAAAGTTCCATGTTTCTCTGTCTCTATTCCTCTTTCTTTATGTGGGCTCATTGACCTTTCTTTTCCTATTGTTTTTGTGTACTTTTGCTTTCCATGCCTTAAGATATTATTTACTTCATTACTTCATATTGATATAATACAAAGTTAAAGTTAAAACTCCATCATTGGGGTTGAACAGCATGTATTTCTTATAATATGAGATTCACTGCTAAATTAACAAGTGTCTATGCAGAACATGTCTGTGTTGATTATATAATGTGCTATTCTCATAATTCTCAAAGATCTTACTGATGTATTTTCAAGAGTAGTGCTGTTGCATAGGATTTAATAACTAAATATCTTTGGGTTCCTAGGGATTCAGTATATAGGATTAGGGAGCCCACATATAGATTTTTGGTATGTAAAATATGACAAATATTTGTAGTTCTTGAGAGGTACAATGATGTTAAACACATGGAACTCTTTGTTCATAAGTTGTCAATATATTTTACTTAAATTTATTCTCTAATATTTGAGACATGAAGTCTTTTGCAGTCCTATCATTCAATCTTCAGGATACTGTGTATACCATGCTTAAAGTCTGATTACTGGCCCTTTTTTTTTTTTGGTACCAGGGATTGAACTCAGGGGTACTTGACCACTGAGTCACATCCCCAGCCCTAATTTGTGTTTTATTTAGAGACAGGGTCTCACTGAGTTGCTTAGTGCCTCACCATTGCTGAGGCTTTCTTTGAACTTGCGATTCTCCTGTCTCAGCCTCCCAAAGTGCTGGGATTGCAGGTGCACACCACAGCGCCTGGCTTGATTACTGGCTTTTTTGACTATATTCTTGCATTTTCTAGGAGAATGTGATTTCTGCATCTCAAATTTGGACCAAGGTATGTGACTGAGGCTAGCAGAGCTAATTTTCAGGGCTCAATTTCAGAGAACTTAATGACATTAATATTTCCAGAAGCGAGGCAGTCATGTAGGAGTTAGTAACTAAATGTTCAAGAGGCCCCTACAAAATCCTTGCATGGACTTCAGAGAGCCTGGGAATAATTTAAAATATTAGCTATTTGTGCTTATATTCAATTTTTCTAGATAGCCAGTTTATCATCATTTTTTCAAATTCAAAACCAGGTTGAGAGTCAAAATATTAAAAAGGGAGTCAGCATAGGAAGACTGTCTGAGAATTTAGTCTGAAAACCTGTGTTAACTCATTGATTTAAGAGCCTCAGCCAATGGAGACTTACAGGAATCTGGAAGCCAGTGCCATTTATCCTAAATAAAAGAGTATTTCCAAATGTATGGGTGTGTGTGGAGGGAGTGCAGTGGTGCAAACAGTTAGCCTCAGTCAAGGGTTTCACGGAGATGTAAAACAAAAACTACTCTTCCCTCAAGCCACCCCAACTAGCTCAGAGAGAACTTTCTGTGTTTCAAGAAAAAAAATCTAGAAAGAGACTGCTGGCATTTTTTTCATCTGTGGTGTCAAGTGGTTCATTCGAAGAGCTCCCACATAACTTCAAAATGGTTTGGAAAAAACAGAGTCCAGTTTTCAGGCAGAGAGAAGGAAAGTTATTCTTGGATATTAATAGGTTCTGCTTCTGATAGGAAATACAGGCTCAGTGCAACCTTTCTGGTTGTCTCTTGGTGCTCGGAATTTTTCCAGCTCCATACAACAAATTAGAGTGAAAGTACCGTTTTTGCCTAGAGAAGGGATGCAACCTAATATTTACAGGCTTTGGAACACTGGGGTTTTTAAGGCTGAATAAAGAATTCTGATGCTGTCTGAGCTATTTTTCTTCTCCTCCCTCTTTCATTTCCTTCCTCTTCTCTCTTATTTTTGCTTTAATAAAATGAAGAAAGTTCCCGGGAGGACCTGGATTTACCCAATAAAGTTACAGGATAGTTACTCAAGGAACTTATCCAGTTCAAACTCCCACCAATGTGTGAATTTATTTTAAACATTTTAAGGCCAAATTCTTTTAAGATATAATTAAAAGGCACCAAATGAACCTATAGGTTACGCGTGCTTAACACAGCTTTTAGTGTTGGAGGTTGGTTCTCAGGAATTCTCCGTGCAAGGGAATAGGGAAGGGTCTGGGACATCAGACTTGAAATTTCCCAGGATGGGTAGACAAATATAGGTTGACACACTTGGTCACTTGGAGCTGACAGATACCCTTCAAATGACCATGGAACTAAAGCTATCTTCTTTCCTATCTTTCCCAAATGAATCCACAGTAGTCTCCAAACTTTAACTACCCCTTAACTGATTCCTTCATCAGTATCCGGAAGCACAGCAGAGTGAGTATTTGGAATTGTTTTGATATAACGCAGGTTCTCCATTGGTGAGTCTTCCTTCATAGGGTGACTCTGATGGGGGCTCCTTTCTTGCATAATTCCAGCCTCCTCCCTGAGAACCTTGATCATGTTCTAATCCCTCCCCTGCAACCCTCTTTAACCCTTCACCATCCACATTCTTTCTGTGGACTTGTAGAATCTCTCCAGAGTCCTTGCTCAGTGCATGAGTAGTTCTAATCTTGCATATTGGCTGGACAACCCTGGAGCTTCTCTCACTCTAACAGTTACTGTCGCCTCGTGATTGAAGTGTACTCTCTGATCCTAGGAAAGATGAAGTTCAGATTATGGAAGATGCTGTGACCCTTGCCAATCTATGCACAACAACAGAGCTGTGGTCATATTTTCTCCTGAAGTTTTTCACACCAATAATATGATAATCATAGACTTTCTTTCAACACCTCTTGAGTCTAATCTACATAAAACACATTGACTCTTATTGTTCACTCCCATTTTTCTCCTATTGTTTAAAAACAAAAAGAAATCTCAGTCGCACTTTTTGTGAAACATAAAATCTGGCTTTACTGTATACAATAACACATGCACTTCTTCCAAATATTCCTCCAACTCCCATCTCAATGAAACACACATTGACAATGCTTCTGTATTCAGATAAATGGCACCTTCTTCCCAATTTTCTGTCTAATTCTCAAGCTTTACCATGGAAAGGGATTTGGGTTGTTCTTGTTAAATTAGAAGTTATGAGGCACAGATTCCTTAAATAGTATGACCAACATGGCTGCCAAGTACTTGGTCCACTGGGATTTTTAGATTCTTTCCAGGAAGGGAATAGAGTATGAGGGGCTGCTTTCTTTGTAGTCTTGGTTGTCAGGTTCCATTAGCTCTTCTAAAGTAGATTTATGGCTCAGAGATTCAAAATAAATACCAAGTGTTGAATTAAGTTCAGAGTTCAAAGGGAAGCCATTGTGATATTGAGTGTTACCCAGCCATTAGCCACAGCTTCCCTCCTGGTTGACGGTTCCTCAACAGGGAACTGGATCTGCTTTGCTGGGAATGTACTTGTGTGAAGAGGTGAGTGCTCTCCAAATCCTTTTAAAAATGATTAAAAAAAAGATCTATCTTTTACAAATCTTGAAAGGTACTTGCAATGATGGTGATTTGACAAGTTGGAAGAGAAGGTACATTGAGAGAGGAAGTACAAAGTCCTAAGTCCACAGAGCACATGGGAAGGCTGAGGAGGATTCTGGCAGTGGGGTTGAGGGGAGGGGAAGCAGGCTAGGCACAGTGAGAAACTCCTGCAATCCTGGCAACTTGGGAGGCTGAGGCAGGAGGATTGCAATTTTCAAGCCAGTCTTGGCAACTTAGTGAGACCCTGTTTCAAGATAAAAAAGGATGAGGATATAGCTCAGTGGCAGAGTCCTCCCAGGTCCAATCTCCAGTACCACAGCAGTGATGGTATGTTTTATAAAACAGACTGTCTTTATACTGGTATGTAAGGTATATACAAGCCTCACCTAATTTAGTTTCTTTTTTTTTTTTAGCCCATGTTTTTAAATGGACTTTCAAACAAAAAGTAATGGAAGTAATTTTACATTTTTCCAATTTTCCCAACTTGCTATGCATGATGACTGTATGATTACTGCGCTCTCAATGAGTCATTGTGTTTAAGTGAAAGCACTTCTGATATTAAAATTTCATTCTTATTTCCCAAGAAGTGTTAGTCAAAGCAACAGTGACATATACTATGAACTATGGGATACATTATTCACATGCCACAATATAATAATCAGAAGACCATTGCATTCATAAAATACTATGCCCAGTGACAATGTCTGTAACAATGAGATAATAGTAGCCATGAGCACTCAGGGAAAAAGGAGGATGAATCATTGAACAGACACTGTTGTCATTAATAACAAGCACTGGGATTAAGATAGTAGTGATTTTCGTCATTTCTGCGATTGCAGACACTGTTGCTTTATTTTTAAAGTTTAAATTAATGACTACATAAAACTAAGAGCAAGGACAGAAGTAGTAAAATGTAAGTTAATGTGTTACAAAAGCATTGAAAATCAGCCTTTACTAATTGTTCTAATGCACAGTCTAGATATTTACGCTTAATGGGTAACTGCTGAAATAATGGAACATTATTTGGCCCTTGGTGTCCCTGAGGACACCATGGATTCAACCAACAGCATGTTGAAAATATTCAGAAAAACTAATTTATCTGTACTGAACCTATACAAAATTTTTTGTTGTCATTATTCCCTAAATTATAATACCTATTTATGTGGTATTTACATTGTATCATGTATTGTAAATAATCTAGAGATGATTTAAACTGTGGGAGGGTGTGGGTGATTTATTTGCAAATACTACATTTTTTTTAATAAGGGACTTGAACATCTGCAGATTTGGGTATCCAAGGTGGGAGAGTTGTCTTTTGGGTATCCTCAGGATACTGAGGGGAAATACATTTTCCAAACAGTTCAGGAAGCCTAATAATCTCTTTCATTACCCTTGCAGGCCTGCCTTTGGTCAAGGCTGGTAGATGAGTAACAAGGTTGGATGCCTTTCTCCTTTGATTTCCTATTCAAATCGTAACTTCCTTTGAGTTGTGTTTTATGACTTTCCATCTTCAGGAAGTTTCCTTGGCTCCTGGATTCTGTGTGCTATTAATTCTCCAAGTGCTTATTATTTGGATCTTACCTTTTGGCCCTTAGACACATATATGCCTGATATTAATGGACCTTTCCAAAAGCACTATAGGCTTCTTGAGGTCAGAAGCATCTTGTTCATTTTTAAGTCTAACAGTGCAAATGTCATTGTATACATGGTGAGCACTTAATAAAAAATTGCTCAGTACTGTGCAAATGATATAATTACAGCATTTTCCAACTATAAGACTTTTAGAAATCATTTAATTCAAGTCATAGTTTTAGAGATAAGGAAAATTAAGCTCATGGTTGTTAAGCTCTTGTTCAAAATCCTATGACTAATGTATAATTTGAAAATAATTCAAGTACTTCATTTGCTTGGAAAATAGATGTTTCTTTCATATACTTGCTTGCCCTGTTTGTTTTCTGAACAAATTTTCCTTTTTACCAACCTAGTAGAATTTTGCCTTACCCTGCTCCTGCTGGGATCCAGGAGGATCTGACATGCTTGCTGTTCTTTTTTAGAGCTCTCATGCTGCGATTAATACGTATCAACCTATTTTCAAATGCTTATAATTTTTTCCTTCTGATAGTTTTAGGCTTTGCTGTGCATCCTCTATCCTTTGGTTCACTCAGAATGATTGCATTTTTGCTCACACAGCTCTGAGCTTCTGCCTGTTTTGTTGCTTACCACAATTAGACCTGTACTGTGGTTTAGAGAATAGCTGTTTCTCTCCTACTATTATGGGCTGCTTGAGGGTGGGGAATCACAATAATGATCACTTTGACTTCTCTGTAGCACCAAACTTCAGTTTTCTGAATGAAGCAGAAACTTCATAAATGCTGAAAAATTGCTTTGTCCAGCCTAATATAAAGAAATGATAGTTATAAGAATCTTTTCCTGAAAATCAAGCATTTTGCATGGAATTGTTAACCAGAACTTATGCCCATCATTTTAAAAGGAGAAAAATGGCAATATATGTCAACCCAAAGCAATCAACCCATTTTCTAAAACATAACTAAAATCTAGTAAAATATCTAGCTATCAGTAACTAGCATGTTAGGAAATAAAAAGCCTACACATCATTTTTGGATCACCAAACAATTAATAAGTCTACTGGTAATGACTATGTGCAATATCATGTATTGTGTTTATAGTATGTCATAAATATTATGTTTACGATAGGGCATAGAACTGTTTCTATGGTGTATTTTTCTTCAGCAATAAATAAAATCATTAGGGAAAAGAGAAAATAAAAAGTTACAATAAAAAAGTTAATATCTGGTAATAAAGCCTCATTTGTAGCTTTAAAAAAGTTGGGCATGGAGTTGGAGAGAAGGGTGAAGCACCTGTCTGACAAGGCTATGACTGAAATGGTGAGAGGCAATGTGACCACCACACTAGTCTGTTCAGATACTGTAACAGAACATGATATGGTTTTAGTTACCCAAGGTCATCCATGGCCTGAAAATCTAAGTGGAAAGTTCTAGAAATAAACAATTCATAAATTTTAAATTGTGCATTTTTCAGAGGAACATGATGAAATTTCACACCATCCTGATTCAACCTGCTGAGGGCATGAGTCATCCTTTAATCCAGTGTATCTATGCTGTATATGTTATCCACCTGTTAATCACTTAGTAGCTGTCTTAGTTATTAGTTAGATTTCTATAGTACCACAGTACTTGTATATAGGTTTTGGTACTATCTGTGGCTTTAGGTATCTGTTTGTCTTGGAAGTTATTCCCAGTGGATAAGGAAGCTCTACTTCATACAGTCTCAGCTTTTACTTCAAGGAGTATATAATTTTCCAAGGCAAAATTCATAACAAAATTATTTCAAGCTTATTAAATCATTAAAATACATAGAATGTTGATAGCATAGCCAAAAGAATTATGGAGGAGATGGATAGATCATGCAAGGATTCTAAGATCAGACCTATCCTGAATCAGATACATGACTTCATGGGAAAAGACCATTTTTTCAAAGCAAGGTGTTGGAATGCAGGAGATTTTGAGTTGCAGAAGGAATGGCTGCATCTGGAAGGAATGTTATTTTTTGGGTAAAGGGACAAAAGAAGCATGAGTCTGAGAAAACCTGCATTCTTGTTTAGAAGGAAAATCATTATTTATAATTAAAGATCTTCCCAATGGAGGAGGAAAAAGGGCTTATTTATGAGATTTGGATTTTCAATATTAAGTGGTGACTTTACATTGAATTATTCGCCTTCTCCCTCCTAGGCCTTTGTAGCAAAGCAAGGGTAGAGCTTGAGACTGAGCCTTACCATAGAGAGAATCGAAAGGCTCCTTACTCTTGAATTTTTCTGTATTTCACTCTTCAGAAAAAGAGACAAGAGTTAGGAAATTATAACCATAGCATAGTATGACTCTTCCGTGTGGAATCACAGTAAACTATATGAATTAATGCTGTCTGAATACTCGTTTGGGAACTTTAATCCTTGCAAGGGTCATACCTGAAGATAGCCCGCACCAGGTAGGTATAGATTTGTAGGTTGCAGGAACTAGACAAAGTGTAGGTGCCAGCTGGTGGTGGCCAGTGTCTGCCATTTGATGTCTGGACACAGTCTCCCTCCTATTTTCCTTTGGCCATCTCTCCTGCCATTCTCAGCCACTCAGTGTTTGGTGTGACCTCACTGCTATGTCTAGGGACCTGGCTTGACTATTTTATGTCTATCAGCATATTTCTTTCCTTGAGTTAGAGTGACCGGATCAGGGATATCATGTCATGCCAGTGGTAGGAGAACATTGAAGAACTTTCCTCTTTTTTTTTTTTTTTTCAGGAAAGGAAGACATTCATTCTTTTTTTCTCTTCCTTGGATAACATAGGTCCAAAACCAGTTTGGTGTCTTTTATTGTTGCTATTTTGTTGTTTGTGTTTATTTTTTTCTGGATCTGTTTTGTTGGCTTCCACAGGAAACAAACCTAAAGCTCCAGGAGAACAGAGCCTGTGACTCTTGGTAGGCTGAGCTGGAGTCCAACAGCCATCAAGGCAGAGTAGACAGAGACCAAGCCATTGGTGACAGTGTCAGGGCTACTGGATACACTTCACCTAAGCTGATTCCTGTGCCTGGACTTCTACGCTGTGAACCAATATGTTTATTTTTCATTTAAAGCAAGTTGAGTTGAATCTTCTATTACTTACAACAGGAGAATACTGATACTGTGCCTGATATTAAGGAAATTAAATCAGCTCTACCCAGTTAGCTCCTGGAGCTGCCATGTCAGGAATTACAAACTGCTTAGGCGTGAGATGAGAGAAAGATAAGTGAGTCATGTGGCCTTCATGACTCCTTTCAAACATTTTAATGTTTGAAATCTTTAATTTAAAGAATAAATCTTTAATTCTTTATATCTTTAATTCTAAGAATAAGTTCTTTTTCTTCCTCCTCCTCCTTCCCCCTACCTCCTCTTGCTCTTCCTCCTCCTACTCCTCCTCTTCTTCTTCCTCTTTTTCCTCTTCCTCTCCTCCTCTTCCTTCCTCTCTTCTTCCTCTCCTCCTCTTCCTTCCTCTCCTCTTCTTCCTCTGCCTCCTCCTTTTCTCCTTCTCCTCCTTCCTCCTCCTCTTCTTCCTCTCCTTTTCCTCTTTCTCTTCCTTCTTCTTCCTCTGCTTATCCTTCTCCTCCTCCTTCTCCTCCTCCTTCTTTCCTTATGACTGTTACAGAGATAATGGTATAAAATACTTTCACCAGAAGCCTGTACTTATCTTTTTGAGGCAATTGCTCACTTAGGCTCTGGGATTATGTAAACAACTTTAAAGCCAGGTTGCTATTGTTGGCTTAATTTACAATGGACCATTTATAGGGACTTCTTACCTTTTAAATAGAATGACTCTTTCCCCCACATTGACCAGATCATCTAGAACAATTCTAGAATGGTTATGTGGGAAATGAAGAATTCTCAACACTGTTATTCAATAAATATCATAGATGTTGTTTGTCATGATTATGTATATGTGCATGCATGTTTGTGTTTAATAGAGTGTAGGCAACTTCTCTATAGTTGTTCTGGTCTGATCCTGTAGTCACAGCAGTGAAAAAGCAGACTAAAATATGTTCTTAATGTTTTTAACACAGAAAAAAAAATGAATTGACTATTTCCATTTAGAAAAATAAACTCTGGCTTTCAAAGAAATGCAGATTAAAATAGAGGGATAAGTTCTTTGGTTAATCCATTTTATAAACAGAAAAGATGATCATGTGTAAAGCTGGTAATGGCACAAGAGAAAGAAGACACTGTGTTTTGGTGGCAAGAGTGGAAGTTGGAGCAATGTTCTGGTGGACAGATCAGCAAAATGCATGAAGATATTGAGAAATGGTTCTCATCCATGAGCCAGTAATTTTACTTGAAAGGTTGGGTCCCATGAAAAAAGGTACACACTCAAAGATGTGTAAGGACTCATTTTTCTCATAAAGTGGAAAGATAAGGAAAAATAAATACTAAACACTTGACAAGGAATAAATGAGTAAAGGGTCATTATAAAATGGCATCCAACCCTTAAAAATTAAACAATAATTTATCACTTCTCCTCATTTACAATATTTAAATTGAGTGATAACGTAAGGTGCATTTATCTTAAATAAAAAATTCCATGAATTTCATATATCTGTACAGCCACATCTATAACCACTGCCCTGATTGTCCTTTGACTGATTGAAAGAGTATATTTCTAGCACAGAGGCCTCATAAAGATACTACTATTCTGATGTTTATCACTATCGATTGATTTTGCCTGTTTTTAAACTTCATGTAATGGAATTGCACAGTTCACACTCTGGTGTCTATACTCTGTTGCTGCATGTGATAATAGTTCACTCATTTTCATGAAGTAGGAAATGCATAGTATTCCATTATATGAACACATCAAAATTTATTCATCTATCCTATTAATGGACATTGGGATTGTTTCCAGTGTTGAGCTATTATGAGTGAAATTTCATTTTTTTTCAAAAAACCATATTTTGGAAGAGCAATGATATAGAAAAGTATTAAAAATAAAACAAAAATCTAGTGAAGTTTGGTCCCAGTTTAAAAAATTGCTTGTGGAGGGGGGAAAAAAGACTTTGAAAGAAATACAAGAAAGAATTGTCAGTGTTTCATTTAAGTGGTGAGATTATGGGCAGAAGTATATATAAAATAATATCAAAAAGGGATTCTCTATTTTAGTTTCCATCAAGGGGAATGCTAGAGGTGAATTCAGGGTATGGATACCCTTACCACATTCTGGCTGTAGAAAGATTGAAGATGCAAGCAAGAGGATCCACCTGGAGAGAGCTGTATTCTATAGCAGTTTGAGGAGTAAGTTTCCCCAAACCTCGTACTTCATGAGAAAGAATTCATTAAGAACACTTGAAAAGTGTCATCTATGTCACAGAGGTCCAATGTCTCACCCAGGCTGGAAGAATCTGAAAGGAAGAAACTGTGCTCCAAGGGAGCCGCATAAGGATGTGCTGGGAACAAGGTTGCACTGTTTATTGGAAAACTTAGGATATTGATTACTACATAGAGCTATGCATTAAACTGCTACAATTAGGTAATTTTTGTGCCCAAAGTTGACTTAGGCTTTTTTTTTTTTTGCCAAAGGAAAAATTCCGAGAGGCTAATTTAAATAGGCAGTGGAAGAATAATGTGGACTTTTTGGATTCTCTTGTTCAGTATGCCAGGTATATATATTTTCCAAATATTATGGAATAAGCATGTGTTTATTTTTTAAATAAAAATTAAAACAATTATTAGCAAAATAAGACAAGATATGTAATGTAGAAATGTAGAAACATTAATTAGAATAGAATTAGAGAATTAGAATTAGAGAATTAGAATGGAGTTAGAGAATTAATCAAAATAAGGTAATGGCCCTCTACAGTGGAATTTATTGTGTTTTATGGCCACCCAAACCCAACTTTCCACATTATGATGTTCATCTTCCTAAAGTAGAACCCATGAATTCACTTTCCTATCCTTTCCTGCAGTTAAGAAGCAGTCACGTGACCTTGTCTCCATCCACATGAAACCCTGCATCAACCTGCAGGTACTGAGCAGATTCCATCTTTCTGATGCAAGTGGCAGGGAAGTTGATGTGTTTTCTCAGGAATCAATAGGTGAGGTTCTCATGCCAGGTCAACACAGTGAACAGCAGCATCTGTTCAGAATAGAAGCAAGAACATCCTCAGATCTCCCATTACCCGATCTGGTTGCTTCTTGCTCATAGCCTTCAAGCCTCTGGACTTCAGAAGATTCTGTAAACCAACTAATGTCTTTAACATAATTTTTTTTTTTTTTTGCTTAAGCTAGCTGGAATAGATTCTTTTATTTGCCGTTGAATACCCAGAACAGTGAATCTTTCATTCATCTCTCCATGGAAATGGATGCAGTGAACTACCAGATACCATGGAGACGTTGAACTAACTCCCCTTGCTCATGCAGCAGCCTCCTGGTTATCACTTTTATTTACAGGAAGGAAAAACACTGAAAATGCTGATGCATTCTAGGCACTGAACATTTACACTTCCTATTTTTAAGGCATTATCTGTAATTCTGGTTTGTTTATAAGTCTTTGGTGAGTTTACATCATTACACATTTATCCTAAGAGATGGACGTATTCACTATGTGAAGACAAAAATCAAGTTGCAGCACTTGAAAATTAGGATCATAAACTAGGTCATGCTGCATTTTTAAAGTTAGTTGTCCCTTTGTGAAGACACAACCAGGCCCATTTCTTAGTGACACTTTTGATATTACAATGAAATTCCCCCCCAATATTTATAGTTATTAATAAAGGTTCAAGAAAGATTATCCATGTAAACTTTTTGGACATATGAGTTTATTAATAAAAACACTTTTTAAAAAAGGTGAACTAACAAAAACTGTTTTCTACCTAATGCTTTGATCCAATAATTGCTCTCTCTGTATGAGCCCATCCAACTTAGATGAAAAATGAAAGAATCAGCTTCTTTCTGGAGTCAAATTCAGGCTTCTAGACCTGCATGTAAAGTAGAAAAAGGGACAATAGAAATGAGAATTCTATTTGGACATGGAATAGATAATCTCTTTCAGATAATGGGATAAACCTTCTACAGAATTCTTTTCACAGGAATGATTCCCTTTTAGTATTCTAAAAATTCTATTGAGTTTTTGGAGGCTTTTTGTATCTGAGTTACATTTTCTTATTTGGTCAATATGTTACAATTTCTTCTGAATCCTTTCAAGTAATTGAATCATTGTAGAAATTTGTCTTGGTGATCAAGTAAATAAGAAGCTGCTTGTTGAGAAATAGGGATTTAGATTTGGTGATGGTGAACTAGTAGTCTCAACAAGCTATTCTACAAAAAGCATGAAATGAAAGTGTTCAAGGATTATTCAGGGAATTAAATCTAAAATTGAAATGGCTTTAGAGAAAGTTTCTGGAAAGTGCCAGAATCTAGACAAAGCCCAAAGTCACGTAGGAAGCATTGCAGTAGCTTTAACTGTCAGAGAGTAGATGGTGTTAGAATGGCAAAGATGTGCTAAAATAATCATTAATGCCAGGAAATTCCAATCTATTGGTTGTAATTTAAATTTGACAAAGCAATGTCAATTGATGGAACAATTTTGTAATAGATGTGAAGAACATAGCAATCACATTTTTAAAATAATAGAATCTACTAAAATTAAATGTATGTCTGTTCTGTTACCCAGCTATATTTACTCTTAGATATGTGCTCAAGAGGATTGAGTGCACATATATAAAAATAAGTGTGTAATGGTTATAGCAGCTTTATTGATAATAAAATATCCATCAATAGGAAGAGATAAATAAATTACAGCAATACAAGGAAGAATTAACAGGATAAAAAGAAAAAAACACAGCAAACACAATGAAATGGATAAATTTCAAGAGATACAAGTGCTAAATAAAAACAGAAGGGTACAAACTATGATTATACTTTTATGACACTCAAGAACATGCAAAGTTAAGCTATAGATTTGTAGGTCAGGATAGTGATCTGAGTGAAGTGTTGACTGGGAAGGGCCACATGGCAAGCTTCTAGGTTCTGGGAATGTTTTCTATTTTGGCAGGAGAGTGGTTGCACAGGTATACACATATGAGAAAATTTCACTGAGATTTACAATTAGTGTACTTCATTCCATACTTCCATAAAAACATTTCTTAAAACACATAATGAAGTTGATATTCAGAGGAGAAAATATTACTTGACTGCACCATTATTTTTCTCCACTTTTCAACTAGACACTTTCAGATTAGTGAAGAAATAATTATCAAATAGACATTTTTGAACAGAGCCAAAGGCTAATTGGATCTCTAACTACAGCTCAGCTGCTGGATTGTTGCTAGTCATTATTTTATTTATTTTTATTTTTTCTTACTAGTTATATGTGATGGTGGAATGTATTTTGACATATTATACATATATGAAAGATAACTTCTCATTGTTCTGGTTATACATGATGTGGAATTACATTGGCCATGTAATCCTGTATGCACATAGGATAGTGATGTCTGATTCATTCTATCTTTCCCATTCCCATTCTTTACCATTTCCCTTTATTCCCCTTTGTCTAATCAAAAGTACTTCTATTTTTCCCTATCTTTTCCCCCCTTACTGAGAGTTAGTATCTGCATATCAGAGAAAACATTTGGCCTTTAGTACTTTGGGATTGGCTGATTTCACTTAGCATGATAGTCTAGTTCTATCCATTTATTAGCAAATGCCATAACTTCATTCTTTTTTATGGCCGAGTAGTATTCCATTGTGTATATATAACATGTTTTCTTTATCCATTCATCTGTTAAAGGGCACCTAAGTTGATTCCATAATTTAGCTATTGTGATTGAGCTGCTATAGACATTGATATGGCTGCCTCATATTAGTATGCTGATTTTAAGTTCTTTGGGTATATACTGAGTAGTGGGTTAACTAGGTCAAATGGTGGTTCTATTCCAAGTTTTGTTGGGAATCTTCATACTGCTTTTCAGAATGGTTGCCCCAATTTTTACTCCCACCAATCATGTATGAGTGTACCTTTTTCCCTGCATCCTCACCAACATTTACTGTTGCTTGTATTCTTGATAATTGTCACTCTGACTAGAGTGAGATGAAATCTCAGTGTAGTTTTCACTCGCCTTTCTCTAATTGCTAGAGGTGGTGAACATGTTTTCATATATTTGTTGACCAATCATGTTTCTTCTGTTAAGTGTCTGTTCAGTTCCTTTACCTGTTTATTGATTGGGTTATTTTGTTGTTGGTTGTGATTTTTTTTTTTTTTTTTTAGTTTTTCATATATCCTGGAGATTAATGCTCCATTTGAGGTTTAGGTGGCAAAGATTTTCTTCCATTCTGTAGGCTCTCTCTTCACATTATTGACTGTCACCTTTGCTATGAAGAACCTCTTTAGTTTGAATCCACCACATTTGTTTATTGGTGATTGTATATTTATGCTGTAGGAGTCTTGTTAAGGAAGCTAGTTTCTAAGCCAACATGAAGGAGAGTTGGACTACTTTTTCTTCTAGTAGGTGCAGGGTCTCTGGTCTAATGACTAAACCCTTCATCCACTTGGAGTTGAGTTTTGTGCAAGATAACAGTTTAATTTTGTTTTGCTACATATAGGTTTCCAATTTTCCCAGAACCATTTCCTGAAGAGGCTATCTTTTCTCCAATATATGTTTTTGGTTCCCTTATCTAGTATGAGATAACTGTATTTATATGGGTTTGTCTCTGTCTTCTATTCTGTACCATTGGTCTTCTTATCTGTTTAGGTGCCAATGCCATTCTGTTTTTGTTACTATAGCTCTGTAGTATAATTTAAGATCTAGTGTTGTGATGCCTCCTGCTTCACTTTTCTTTCTAAGAATTGCTTTGGCTATTCTGGGTCTCTTATTTTTCCAAATGAATTTCATGAATGCTTTTTCTATTTTATGAAGAATGTCATGGAATTTTAATAGGAATTGCATTAAATCTATATAGCACTTTTGGTAGTATGGCCGTTTTGACAATGTTAATTCTGCCTATCTAAGAATATGGACGATCTTTCCATCTTCTAAGGTCTTCTTCAATTTATTTCTTTAGTGTTTTATATTTTTTATTGTAGAGATCTTTTACCTCTTTTGTTCGATTGATTGCCAGATATTTTATTTTTTGAGGCTATTATGAATGGGGTAGTTTTCCTAATTTCACTTCCAGTAGACTCAGCTCTGATGTACAGGAACACAATTGATTTATGGGCTTTAATTTTATATGCTTCTACTTTGCTGTATTCATTTATGAGTTCTAGAAATTTTCTGGTGGAATTTTTTGGTTCTTCTAAACATAGAATCATGTTGTCAGTAAATAGGGATAGTTTGAGTTTTTCTTTTCTGTTTGTATCTCTTTAATTTATTTCTTCTATCTGCTCTAGCTAGAGTTTCAAGAATGATGTTGAATAAAAGTGGGGAAAGAGGGTATCCTTGTCATTCCAATTTTAGAGGGAATACTTTTAATTTTTCCCCATTTAGAATGATGGCTGCCTTGGGTTTATTATATATAGCTTTTACAATGTCTAGATATATTCCTACTATCCTAGTTTTTTAGTGTTTTGAACATGAGGTGCTGTATTTTGTCAAATGCTTTTTCTGCATCTATTGAGATAATCATGTGATTCTTGTTTTTAAGTCAATTGATTGATGGCTTACGTTTATTGATTTCTGCATGCTGAACCAACCTTGCATCCCTGTGGTGAAACCCACTTGATTGTGGTGCACTGTCATTTTAATATGTTTTTGTATGTGATTTCTAGAATTGTATTGAGAATATTTACACCTATGTTCATCAGGGTTATTGGTCTGAAATTTTCTTTCCTTGATGTGTCTTTGTCTGGTTTTTATCTCAGAGTGATATTAGCTTCATAGAATGTATTTGGAAGGGTTCCTTCCTTTTCTATTTTATGTAATAATTTGAGGAGTATTGTATTAATGCTTCTTTGAATGTCTGGTAGAACTTGGCTGAGAATCTGTCTAGTTCTGGGGATTTTTTGGTCAGTGAGCTTTTGATGGTGTCTTATTTCATTGCTTGAAATTGCTCTGTTTAAATTGTGTATGTCCCCCTGATTCAGTTTGGGTAGGTCATATGTCCCTAGAAATTTACTCGATGTCTTCAAGATTTTCAATTTTATTGTAGTATAAATTTTTAAAATAGTTTCTTGTTATTGTCTGGATTTCAGTAGTGTCCATCATGGCATTTGCTTTTTCATGGGGAATTTTAGTAATTTGAGTTTTCTCTGTCTCTTCCTCTTCACTAGCATGGATAAGGATTTATCAATTTTATTGATTTTTTTAAAAAATGAACTTTGTTTTTTTTCAATTGTTTCTTTTGTTTCAATTTCATTCATTTCAGCTCTGATTTTAAATTATTTCCTATCTTCTACTGCTTTTGGTGTTGACTTGTTCTTTTTCTAGGGCTTTGAGATGTAATGTTAGGTCATTTATTCATTGACTTTCTATTCTTTTTATGAATGAGCTCAATGCATTTCACTTTCTTCTTAGCCCTGCCTTCCTAGTGTCCCAGAGATTTTGATACATTGTATTGGTGTTCTCATTTACTTTTAAGTATTTTTTAAAATTTCATCTCTGATTTCTTCTGCCATCTATCATTGAATACCATATTATTTAGTCTCCAGGTGTTAGAGTAGCTTCTATTTTTTAATTTTATCATTGATTTCTAATTTCATTCCATGATGATCTGATAGAATGCTGGATATTATCTCTATTTTTTTCTATTTGCTAAGAGTTGCTTTGTAGCATAACATATGATCCATTTTAGAGAAACATCATGTGCTGCTGAGAAAAAAGTATATTCAGTCATTGATGGATGAAATAGTCTATATATATGTATTGAGTCTAAATTATTGGTTGTTTTATTTAGTTCTATAGTTTGTTTAGTTTTTGCTTGAGGGATCTATCCAGTGGTGAGAGAGTTGTGATAAAGGCACCCAGTATTATTGTGTTGTGGTCTATTTAATTCTTGAAATTGAGAAAGGTTTGTTTGATATACATAGATGCTCCATTGTTTGGGGCATAAATATTTATGATTGTTATGTTTTGTTGATGTATAATTCCCTTAATCAGTATGGAATGTCCTTCTTTGTCCCTTCTGATTAACTTTGGCTTGAAGTCCACTTTATCTGATATAAGGATAGAAATTCTTGCTTGTTTACAAGATCCATATGAATTATGTTTTTTCCCATCCTTTTACTTTCAGTCTGTTGATGTCTTTGCTTATGAGGTAAGTCTCCTGGAGACAGCATATTGTTGGGTCTTGTTTTTTAATCCAATACGCCAGTCTATGTCTTTTGATTGGTGAGTTTAGGCCATTAATGTTCAAAGTTATTATTGGGATATGATTTGTATTCTTGGTCATTTTGGTTTATTTCTTGTTTTTTAAAATTTGAATTAGTTCCTCCTTTGACTATTCCTTTAGTGTAGTCCTCCCTTTGCTGGTATTCATTCTTTTTTTTTTTTTCATTTCTTCTTATGGAATGTTTTGTTGAGAATGTTCTATACTGCAGGCTCTGTAGTTGTGAATTCTTTTAACTTTTTTTTATCATACAACGTTTTTATTTCATCTTCAAATCTGACCATTTTGCTGGATATAGAATCTTTATTGGCATCCATTTTATTTCAGTGCTTGGTATATATGACTCTAAGACCTCCTAGATTTGAGGGTCTGAATTGAGAAATAAGCTAAGATACAAATTTGTTTCCCCCTATATCTAATATGATCTTTTTCTATCACAGCCTTTAAAATTCTATCCTTATTCTGTATGTTAGGCATTTTTATAATAATGTGCCTTGGTGTGTGTCTGTTGTAATTTTGAACATTTGGTGTCCTGTAAGCCTCTTGTATTTTATTTTCCATTGTTTAGGTTTAGAAAAATTTTTGATATTTTATTAAGAAGATTGTGCATTCCTTTGATTTATGTTTCTGCTCCTTCATCTATCCTGATAAATCTTAAATTTGGTTTTAATGTTATCCCATAATTCTTGGATGTTCTGTTCATGGTTTCTTACTATTTTCTCCCTATGGTCAACTTTATTTTCAAGATTATATATTTTGTATTCTTTGTCTGAAACTGTCTTCCAAGTGATCTAGTCTGTTGGTGATGCTTTCAATTGAATTTTTAATTTGGTTTTTTGATTCCTTCATTTTGAGGATTTCTGTGTGTGTGTGTGTTTTCAAAAATCTCTCTTTATTGGAGTGATCTTTCACCTCCTGAGTTTTTTTCTCTGATAAAACTCCTTCACATTGTTTACCTCACAGATCAGTTTAACTATTATACTCTAAACTCAGGAATTTCCTTTGGGTTCCACTTGTGTGGTGTAGGAGCCAGTTCTTAGCCCACTATATCATCTGTGGATCCCACAATTTCTGGTCTCTTATTCAGTCTCCAAACTCTATCTCTTCCCCGCCCTTTCGAATTCTCAGTCAAGTGCTTCTCTCCCAGCTGGTCCTGCAAATAGCTGAATTGGAAGGGGAGTGAGAAGCAAAGTGGGTTTCCATAATCAGTATTCCTCTGTGTAAACCTCTCTCCACCCTTGATTTTTCTCCTAGTAACTTAGGCACACTCTGATACACAGTATGGGGTTGCCTTGTTTTTTGAGCCACTC
>PVHX01015806.1:0-45353 GCA_004024805.1 Geosciurus inauris
CAGACATAAAGAAGAATGGAATTGTAGTATTTGCCAGTAAATGGACAGGACTGAAGAACATCATGGTAAATGAAATAAGCCAGACCCAGAAAGCCAAGGGTTGAATGTTTCCTCTCATATGCAGAAGTTAGAGAGAGAAAGTAAAAGAATAAAAGAAAAAGAATCTCATAAAAATACAAGAACAATAGAGTAGAGAAAGGTGGTCAAGGAGGGAGGAGGGGAGAAAAAGGTGAGGAACTACAGATTGAAATCAAAGAAATTGTGCCGTACGCATGAATACTTCACAATGAATCCCTCTGTGTGTATAATTATAGTACACCCATTAAAAATAAATAAATAAAAGTAAGACTAATAAGGGATCAGGGGAAGAAGGAGAGGAGGAAAAATGAGCAGGGTACTTGAGAATGAAATGAAGCAAATCATATTACGTGCATAAACAAGTATGTCACAGTGAACTGCAGACTTATGTATAATTATAATACATTAATAAAAACATAATACGATTTTTCAAAGCTAAGCAAAATATATTTTAGTGTATATTTAAGAAAAATCAAAAGTGTAGATTCTCCTATATTAAGCAAACTACAAAACATAGCTAGCGGACATAGGGTTTGCTTGAACCAGAGGCTGTGGTTCATAAGTGGCTGCTAGATGGACCCTCAAATGCTACAGCAGAGCAAGAAGCAGGAAAATATTCTTGGTACTCAAACCAGGAAGCAATTGAATTTTAAAACATTCTTTGAAATCTTCAGATTTTGTATTCAACTGGTATTCAAAGAAGATTTAAATGGGGAGAGCTATTTGCTCAAGGACATAGAAACATTTCACCTTCATCTAGGTATATTACAGTGTGAACTGAGAAAAATAACTTTAGTAATAAATAACATTAACTAGACTTAGTTGTCATGGCACCTCTAATGGAAAACTTGTTTTGCTTTTTTGCATTGAACTTTCTCTTTGTTGCTAAAAATGTACAAAGTGCATATTTAACCCATGTACCTTCCATATTGAAACATATTTAATAATGTGCTTTAAAATTGACATTTCCTATAACTAGTCAGAGTGGGCACTATCTGAAGAACTCAGAAGTGTTTTATTTTTTCACTTAATGATGAAACATAGTTATGCTAACTTAACACATATTCTCATATAAATTTTACAACTCAAATGTTTGGTGAATCCTGGGGAGATGCTTGTGATAATCACAATATTGAACATTTTGTATTTCAAAAGTTTGTTTCAATCCATTTCTTTGCTTGTACTATAAAGTATCTTCATTATCTCATGCGATAGGTCCACAGGAAGTCACTGATGGCCAAAGTCCAACTTGAGGCAGCCTGGTTTGCCATGTGGTGGCTCCTGCGTGAGAACCTTACTGGGCAGAAAGACCACTTGTGGACAGGGCCATCTGCTTCCCCCTTTGCTTCACCTGGTTCCTTCATTTAATGTCTCCAAGAACTTTTTTTTCCCTTGCCAAGATGAAGGTTCTATGTGTAAAGAAGTTAAGAAATTCAGTCAAGGTCACTATTATGAAGCGAGTTTCCCTGAAATTCATGTTGGAGCTTTAACCCCCACTGTGACTGAATTTTGCCTATAAAGTGGTAATTATATTAAAGGAAATAATGAAGTTGGAAACTTAATTTCGTATGATTGGTGTCCTTATAAGGAGAGCCAGAATGACCCTGGGGCCAGGAAGTCCAAGGAGAATATGGCCTTGGGCAAGCCAAGAGAGAGGCCTTGAAAGAACCAAACCTGATGGCACTTGCATTTGAAAATTTCAGCCTCTAGATCTGTGGGGATAATGAATTTCTATTGTTTAAGTCACTATTAGTTTGTGGTATTTTGTTGACAACCTAAGCTGACTAATACAGTCACTCAAGTTGTAAAACGCAACCACCAATCCTAATGTCATTTCATAATAATGTGAAATTTTGGTCCTGTTTAGTACTTTGCTATTACTTAAACACTAGTCAAATTACACATACTCTCATTAGATTAACAAGCAAATTTTACTTTACATAAATCCATCCACAATGGTTTTAGTCTCTTGCCTGAAGTTGCATGGGTATTAAGTAGCTATTATGGTTTAGATATGAAATGCCCCCTCAAAGCTCTTGTGTTACTACAGCAATATTTACAAGTAAAATGATTTGATTATGAGAACTCTCACCTAATCAGTCCATCCTAGCTTGAATGGAATAACTTGTGGAAACTGTAGGCAGATGGAACTTGGCTGGAGGAGGTAGGTCACTGTGGTTGTGCCTTGTTTGATCTTCCCTTTGGTCCCTTTCTCATTCTCTCTGTTTCCTGTGCCATGGATAGAGCAGCACTCCTATACCACGCCTTTCTGCCATGATGTTCTGCCTCACCTTGGGCCCAGAAAAATACACTTAAACAACCAGAGACTGAGATCTCTGAAACCATAAACCAAAATAAACTTCTCCTCCTCTGATTTGTTCTTATCAATTATTTTGGTTACAGTGACAAAAAAAATACCTGACTAATATAATTTCAAAATTGGGATTTGAATCTGGACGATTGGGTTTTTGATTACTTCATTGCAAATGTCTCAAATACTAAAATACCTAATTTATAATCTTCACTTAAGTTAAAATTTTACATAGTGCTCAGAGTTAACATTCTGGGCTAAATTTCTGTTGATAAAATATTTTTTTTCAACAACTTCCAGATCATCCAAAGACAGACTATCATACTTTAAGTTTTCTTATCCAAATATAATCATTTTATTATTCATATTTTTATGATTTTAATGTAATTTCTCAAACCCTAAAGATTTTCATGAAAGTGACCAGGAATTATTTCATGTTTTCAAAGACCATGTAATGTTGTAAAATTACTAAATACTTAAATTACAAATGTGTAAAATTCCAGAATTCATGTTAAATGACTAAGACTTGGTTAAATCAAGTTTTATTCAGGGAAAATATAATAACCAAGTATGAAAAATTGAGTTGATAGTTGAAGACCTTTTCTGTGCCCAGTTTTTAAATACCTGAAATACTTGAAATCAAATTATTCTCTAATTCGGCATAAATGTTGACAAGAGATAGCATAAATTGGTTTGTGCTAAATATGACTACTGTTTGGAAGAAAAAAAAACTTGTTTTTTTTTAATTTTCATTACCAAAACCAGAACAACATCTTGCAAAGTCTCACAAAAGGGATAATAATTTGTAATACCAAATCAAATATAATTTTATGTCAGTAAATAAACAAATTATAAGTATTTTCTATTTAAAATTATACTTTCCCACTATGTTCTAGCTAGGATCTAATTGGATCTCCATTGATGGAATGGGTTCATGGTCTGAAATCCTACTAATAGAAAACTCAGGTCAAATGCCATGTCTATTTTTCAGTTGTACTCAAGTAGCCTCAAAGTCAATGAATAAAACTGAAGTTAACAAGATGTAAAATCAATAAGAATTTGAGGTTGTATTTTAATAAAAGGGTTAATTTCACATTGATCATTACATTATTTCCTTGCATGGTTCTTCTTCATAATGTCCTCATTCCAGTGAATATGACTGGTCATGTCCACTTGCCACTCTGTCAACAGGAAAGCAGCTGTGCTCTGTCTCCCCTCACGCAAGCCCTAAACAGCCTGATGGGAGGCAGCAGAAGATTGAGACAACCTGGGTTAGGAGTTGAGGTGGCAGCAAGGTCAGTGAAACAAATCTAGAGCTGGGTCTCAGCAATCTGTAACTGTGTAGGGCGTTGTTTGTTCATTTGCATATTTACTTATTTAGTTTTGCTTGTGTATCTATGATTTTCATTGAGGGGCCACAGACAGCTTCTCCTGTCTTACATAGAGTCTATGAAGGGCTCTACACCTTCCTGAAGCCAATTCAGCTTACTTTCATATTCAATTAAGTTAGTCAGAAATGAAGTCTAAAGGGGTCATTTTTTTTTTTTTTTTGGTACTGGGGATTGAACTCAGGGACAGTGAGCCACATCCCCAGCCCTATTTTGTGTTTTATGTAGAGACAGGGTCTCACTGAGTTGCTTAGTGCCTCGTCATTGCTAAGGCTGGCTTTGAACTCATGATTCTCCTGTCTCAGCCTCCCTAAATGCTGGGATTACAGGTTTGCGCAACCGCGCCCGGCTCTAAAGGGGTCATTTGATATTTGATTTGCTTACTAAAATGTTTAATAAGTATACTCAAATTTTCATCAGATGTCGTTGAATGTCTGTCCTTCTTTCAGAAACTGTAGTGGTCATTTAGGTCATGTGCTTCCTGAGATAGGTTTGACATGGGGTAGATTAGCAGTAGTCAGCTTGGCAAAGCCAAGAAATCATCCGTAATGGAATGTTCTTACGCTAGCTGTAACTCTTGGCTTTAGACTTCTTTCCCTGCTTCTTAAGGGAGACATCAACTGGCTACAAGAGTATATTTTGAATTGATCTTTAGGAAAAGTTTGAGTTAGGAAGATTAATAGTACTAAACACATTTCTTTGCAAGCTGGAATTGGGTCGCTTAAAGATTGAGGAGCAGTAGCACTGAAAGCTTAGAAGAGGGATATGTAAACTATAACCTGTTTTTTCTACAGCCCCAGAGCTGACAATTGAAAAAAACTATGGGACATCAGCCATGACAGTAATAATGACAGAAAATATGCCTGCATGTGGCCGGCAAAGTCTGAAATACTGAACCTTTTAAAGAAAAAGTTTACCACCTCTTAGTCTAGAGGCTCTAATAATCATCAGGGTGGTGTTTCAATGAAAGAAAAAATAACAGTGGGTAATATAAATAAATTATCACATGAAACTCACAGATCCTCTGGGGGCCTGGGAAATCAGATTTGAAGGTTCCAGATTAAAGGAAGCTTTTACTGTGTTGTAGGGTTGGGACATGAAGTCCATTATTGCTGCTGGAAAGCAGACACCACAGTCTGTCCTAGCAATACTCTCAGAGGTTGAGGTGCCACTGGACACTCTTGACTACTATGGTGCATATAAGACATAAAAGTACTTCTTCAAAGTGCCTCAACACATTGGATTGGCTGTGGTATCCACTCTTTCACATGACTAGCTCCTGATTTACTATTACTGATGGATTTGGATAGACCCTCAGTCATCTTCCTGTGTTTAAAATGCATAGGATGACGGGGGAAAACTGTGTACTGTGTGTGAGCTACTGCTTTTACTGTAGTTCTTATTAAGCCAGGTGTGATACGGGTGATCTGGCACCTTAAGAAGGTGATGTGCCACCCAATAATTTAGGAAAGCAGGGGCATACATTGTAAGCACAGACAAATTGATAGACAAGGAAAATGGATGGGATATACATGAAGAAAAGCAGATGCTATCAGAAGTGACATGCCCCAAGAAGGTCTGCTGGGTAATATTTCATTTCTCTTTCTATTTCTCAAAATGCCTACCTGAATTAGTGTTTCTACTATTGGATTTCCAGGAGATTCATATTGATGTCCCTGACAGATGCTGTTTTATATAAACTCGGATGAAGAGAATATATTTTCAGCCTGGTAAAATCTAAGTGGAAAGACTTTCATGCTTCTTCCCACAAACCACCCACACTCTCTAGGCTTCCTATTCAGCAGAAATGACAGAAACAAATCTCCAATTAACATAAGGAAATTTTAAGAGCCCCCAGAAATCCAAAGATGGGAATGGTATGGCTCTTCAGACTACCTCCACCAGGATTTTAGCATCCTCTGGCTATCATTGGCTTCTTTCTTCACCTCACTTTCTTTTCTTTAGTACAGATAGACTTTAAAAAGGGAAGAAAAAATTTGTGAAGAATATCTAGATTTCATTTCAACATTTTAGACACAAAAAGGGGGAAAATATATCTTCTTGAAATCCCAAATATCGGTGACATGGCTTACTGACACAACTAATATGTCCATCCCTAGGACAGTCAACCAAAGTCAAGGCTGTGGCTTTTGTGTTTGGCCTGTTTTGTTACAGGTTTTCTTCCTTATTCACACATGGTAAGGTACAGGAAGGAGATAGCTCCTAAGTCTAAGAATATGTAAGAGAACATAAAAGCCATTATATAATTATTATTCAATGGTAAGAGACTTAATAAAATGTGTGCTCACTGGTTTAGTATATCCAGTAAGAATTGGGACAGAGTTAAGTGTTTTTCTACTGGGTGCCATACACTTTTGAGAAGTCGTGTTAGGTTGGAGTAAGCCAGATATCTTCATGCATGTAATTCGAAAATGATTCTACTAGAATAACCACCAACCAGCTGGCAACTATGCATTTAACTTAATGATAGTGGTAACATTATATTAAGAAGGACTCAGAATTTTTCATGTTCTTCCTCTAAAAACATGTGAAAACTCTACTCTGTTTGCTGTTGAAATATATCTCCCAGCTGGTATGCTTCCAGAGATCTTTTTGAAAGCTGTTCAGTATTTTCCCCCTTCTATGTCCAACTGTGTCTACTGTTTTATTTTGATATTGAAAATGGGCATTTATTCTTCCATAATTTGGCAGAATAAAAATCTTCAGGATTAATGTTGAATGCAGCAAGAGATCCTTCCCCGGGAAGTAGCTTTGGTGGCCTTACCTTCTCTGCATGGTACAAAGCTTTCCTGGTAACTGCATCTCACATCACATGTTTTCTGTTTAACCATTCCTGGGCTACACAAAGTATGCCAGAAAGAAGAGAACCAGTGGTCCAGCAGTCAGAAAGATATCTCAGTAGGGATGGTATTTCAACTAGTCTTGAAAGAAAATCCAGACTTAGGTAAAGTTATGTAAGCAGTTACTGAGATGGATATTTCTTGGCTACTGGTACATATTGTTTTAGCCAGCTGCCTTTCAAATTTTAATTTTGTTTGCATCTGAGGGCCAAGCAATTAACTAAATGTTCATACTGATCTGCATTTGAGGAAAATGAGGATCAAACAAAAATCTTTAATTCCCCCCAAAGTATCCTAATGCATAGGAAAACCTTTCATTGTAGTTAACTTGGCTTTTGATTCAATTTAGTTGAAATTCTGTGGATTACCATTGGATCCAGAAATTTTACAGTGTAGTTCTTTTTTCCTTCCTTCTTCCTTCCCTCCCTTCTTTCCTTCCTTCTTTCCTCTTGATGAATCCCAAATGAAAAAGTTCATTCAGAAAGGCTAGGAAAGGGGTAGAAAATATTGAAGTAGTGCAAATAGATTATGTAGATTAAGCCCTGCAAGAAGAGGGACAGAGGTAAAGAGGTGCCTGACTTATCAGAAAGTTACAGAGGTTTTGAGACTTTCTTGAAGTTAGATTTATGGTTGGAGATCTCAGCAAACCATAAGGAAGCTGAGTTTTGAGTAGTTGGTGCTTTGTCTCTTAGTTTTTGTAGAGTGGAAGAGTTGAAATTATAGCACTACTCTGTATAAGAAACTGGGATCATTCTGAGAGAACTTTGCTGCTTTGATCTAGAAGAATCTGTGAAGAAAATGAGAGACCACTCCTCATGTTCAAACTCCACACTCAGACCTGTGTGTGGTGTTTCAAGATCCCTGCTCAAGCACATGGTAAGAACAGATAATAAGATCAATGACCCAAACAATGCTGAATCTAAAATATGAATGAAATATAACAGGCTTCTTTCACAAACTATGAAGACAGGGACTGCCTCCAGCAAGCTTTCTATGGGAATGGAGACTCACTGAGCTGATATTCCCACGCAGGTCCCCAAAAGAGTCCCTTACACATCCACAGACAAGGAATAGCATTCAGGGCAAAATAAAAGCATATGGAACATTGTTTTACATTTAAAATGAGCTTGTTTTCCTCTTTAGTAAAAAATTTAATGACCATATACAAAGACGCAGTTCTAATTATCTTACTCAAAATTCTGTTTGCTTATTAATCTTAGGATAACAAAGTGAATTCAGGAATGAAAACTTAATGAATCTAGTTAGAACTGAAATCTCTGTTGATCCTTAGAAGCTAGGAGTCATTTTTTTTTCTAGTGGGTTTAGGAATTGAGTAAATATTCTATAGACATAGTGGTGGTTTGTTATTATTTTTTTTAACATTTTTTAGTTGTAGATGGACACAATGTCTTTATTATATTGCTTTGTATGTGGTGCTGAGGATCGAACCCAGGGCCTCATGCATGCAAGGCAAGCGCTCTACCAGTGAGCTACAATCCCAGCCCCTGGTTTGTTATTTATGTTGCTCTGCTTAATAGTGTTTTTACCAGGCCACCCTTGAGATAAAACAGAATTGGAAAGTTAAAAAATTGTGTAATTTGTGAGGCCCAGAAAAATACCACATGGCTTTAATATTCCAATCTATCCCAACCATTAGTCAGAATTTTAGTGCCTAATATTCTCAAAGTAAGCATTTGTTCTTGGGGTCAAGGAAGTTATAAGAAAGTCAAATATTTTCACATGCACTAGAATTCTAATTATTACGTGAATATCTAGAGATAATAGATATAGGTATATCCACCTATATTTGCATTTAAAAATGAACCTGTAACTAAATTGATTTATCTCCAAAGCATCCACACATACATTAGTGGGGAGAAATAATTCAATGTGCAATCCTATTAAAATGTAATTCCTGTATGATATTTTCAATCTTCTCTTCATGTTATGCCCAATATATCTTATTTTAAAAATATAGTCATCATCATCATAATAATGAAATATCAAGAGCTGCCCCCACCCTCATGAAATTCCTATTTCAGAGGAAGATGATTTTCCAAGTACACAGTTAATAATAATGCTTAATGACCAAAAGACATGAAAATAAGATTTCCTTCGAAATTTTCTCTGTAACTTACTCTCTTGATACTAATAGTATTAGATAATTTTAGATATAAAAAAGTTACACATCAATAAATAAATGGTCTAGCATTTCAAAAACTCTGAACTTTAATGGTATTACATGCTCACCTCCAAAAGGCATGCATATTTATGTCTTTATAATGTTTCCCCTGGGCAGAGAAAATCCTCCTAAAGGAAAAGGTATAATGTTATATGCTTTGTATAACCATGATGGTTGCAAATTTTTAGTTAGCAGACTTTATACTCCACCCCCCTTCTATACCAATTTGGATAAAATTAAAATTAAAGGGAAAAAATATGTCCCTTGAAGATGTCGTACTTGGAAACTATTCAAGAGACTTATGAATGTATCATTCAGTTTCTTTTATCTGCCTTTGCATAATGAGCATAATTGTGTATCCTTCTCCACCACGCCCATTCTTGGGTATCTCTTTTCCTACACCCATAGATGCACTGAGTTGTAACTTATTGAGGAGAATGGTATTGGCAATACAACTATAATCAGTTGTGATCCCATTCTTTTATGGTATGAACCATGCCATAAAATTATATTGTAATGCATGCTTCATTAAGCACAATAGCCATTTTAAAGTGTAAATTCAAAACATTTCCCATTATGAGTTATTAAGCCTCCCAGGTTAGGCTCACTTTAGAACAGGCTTGTAAAGTTTGTATTTGTATCTGTGCTTATCTGAATAATCTTGCCCATTAGGGGTTTCAAATTTATTCAGGAAAATCAAGAA
Source organism: Geosciurus inauris (assembly GCA_004024805.1). Classification (NCBI taxonomy): domain Eukaryota; kingdom Metazoa; phylum Chordata; class Mammalia; order Rodentia; family Sciuridae; genus Geosciurus; species Geosciurus inauris. The sequence continues at coordinate 9,524 of PVHX01015806.1, forward strand.
CACAGCTTCAATAATGTCATTTCTATTTTGCTTGGAGCCTAGCCTAAACTAAACCATCATGTGACTAATCAGCCTCCACAAATTTTGGTATTTGCCTTTTCTTCTTGGATTTCATCAGCTCTAAACTGACAAAGTAGTGTAAGGAAATAATACATTTTGGAATTGGTGGAATTTTAGTAGCCATTATTCTTTCCATGTTCATTTGGAATACTGAAATAAAGTCATAATAACTTTGAATGAACATAGATTTATTCTTTTCAGTTGTTAGCCATGGATTAAAATGTTACCTTGACATAAGGAAAGATTGTTAGGAAAATTAGTTACTTTCCTGCTCTACAATCAACACATCTAAAAGAATTGGTTTATTTTCATGTTTTTAATTAACTCTGATATATATACACTTCTTCAGTATGACATCAGTTGACATCTTTTTCCTAACTTCCTGGCCTCAAGATCTAAATCTCTAATGAAATGTTCACTTCAAAGGGTATTTATCATCTTTCTCCAAATACGCACACAGCTCAGCAGGCATAAAATCAAGGTCTACCTCCAGCTGAAATTCAGGGAGCTCCAGGTACAAATGGAATGAGAGCAAGAGAGGTTGTATAATTGAAGGCAAACCTTGGGTTACAGCAGATCACAGAGAATGCTCTCAATGGGAGGTTAGATGGTGATATATGCTGGGCTTTTGTTAGAGGGTTGTCTTTATGCTGGGCCCTGGTATCTACCCAAAATATTGAATCTTGTTTATTGTGTTTTATAACTGGTTATCTTTATCTATCACAAACATCGAATCTACTTAATAGGGTCTTTCTTGAATGTGTCTTTCATCTGGGGTATCACCTTGCTACATGCTACCACTCATGATATTTGGAGCTAAGAACACAAAAAGTGCCACAAGAAAGAATTTGAATGATTCTATACTATGACCAATTGGATATCATTGCCCCTATACAAATCCTACTTTCAGTTTTTTAAGTCTATTCCTTACTTACCCTTCTAATTAATAAACAGAACTAGAAGCATCACCCAAGAAAAAATGACAAATGATTAGCACATTGAGAATTAAGTGTTAAAGAAAGAGTGTAGTTGTTCTCTCGTAACGAAAATGGTAGGGATTTTAGGTAATATTTGAGGATGAGTAAGGGGTGATTCAAGTTTCTCATGTTCTTTTTACTTGCGATAAAATGTGTTGTATTTCAAATGTTCAAAATTGGTGTCATAGTCATTGTTAATTATAAAGCAGAGATTTTTGCTTTGTTTTGTTTGTTCATTACTCACTTAGAGAATGAAATAATAACCTTGGTCCCATTAGCACCACTTGAAAACACCACTCTGAATGAAAGATATAATTCTAAACATCTGCATTTTCATATTCCTATCTTTGTTCTAGGAAGGAAAGAATTTTTTCCTCTCTCTACAAAAAGTATTTGAGTAAATGAGCGTAGTGTTTCTGGCTTCCTGAATTCCTTGATGGATCTGCCATATTTGATCTGCCATAAGCTGTGACGAACATGTAATAACTTACCTATAGAAATGAAAGGATGCGTGGACTCTGTTAATTGAAGATACTACTGTGTTTAAATATGAAACATTTAAAGACAGTAAAGAATATACGAAGCGTATATCTCAAATGAAATAACCCCAAAGGAGAATGAGATATCTTCTTGGACTACTGCCAAACATTGTCTGTTTCTCGGTTTTTGTGGCTCTCCTACTGCTAGTTGAAAAATTTAAATTGGTACTCACTTATCCTTGGGATAAAAACAATATAAAAAATGAAAATCACATAACCTTAAACCTCTAAATATTAAATTTTACAGTACCAGTTAAGACCAAACCCTTTCTCTAAAGCAGAAAACCAGAAAAAGGGACAACTTACAATAAAGGCTAATGAAGGCACTGAAGGGCTGAGGGGTTCTCAACAAGACACTTCGTGTACACGAGTGAGTCACTGGTGGAGACTCCCCAATAATTAAATGACACATTGCCTGATTAGTGAATTCCTACGTCTTTATAAAAATATACATAGTATGTATATGTGTAGTAACCAAAAATAAAAATCACAGAAAAATCCAACATTGTTTTGGCCAATAATTTAAACCTTTTCTTTTTAAGTGAAACTTTTGATTATGATAACAAAATATTTATATGTGATAGAGGTTCAGAATTTACCCTTCACACTCCTTATATTTTTTTTCTCCATGGTGCATCTCACATCTCACACACACTAGACCTCACATATACATCACTATTATTTTTTACGGATGACATAATTCTAATCCAGAAATAAGAATTGATATATTTGAGATTATACATGTTTAGTACTGGGTCACAAAGGTCAGTTTACATATTTTTCAAGCTAGAATGTCATTAGATTTCTTTCAGGCAGGCAAATGGTTTAACAAGAACCACAAACAGGCCATTGATTTCCCACTTGTCCACATCAACTTGACTAAGCCATTTACTAAGTTATGTTATTAGCAGGTAGATAGTCATCAGCATATACATAAAAATGGCTCTTCAGAAACAGTCCTGCTGAATTAAAAAAAATCTTTAAAAAGCTTCCAAAATTGTCTCATCAAAACTTCTTCCTTACATCCATGCCCTCCTTCATACATGGATTTCTATCAGCTCATTATCTAGTTCCATACATTTTTTCATTGCTTATTTGATCCATGAAGTCAATATTGTCTTATTCAACAATAGCTAGATGATATATCATAATGGACAAAAATAGCACCATAATATTTTAACAATGTAATTTTGAAGCATAGCATAAATACAAAAATGTATAAAAATCATAAGCATATAACCTGATTAGTTTTCACAAAGCAAAACCTCTCATGTAAATAGCACTCCAGTGAAGTACTGTCATATTTTTATACCTATAAACATATTCTATTTATATTTAACTTTGTAAGTGAAATTTCATTTTATGATCACATGAGAGTGTTCTTGAAGTAGATTGACAAAACCCTAAATTGCTTGAATAATCAAGCCTGCATTCAGCTTTTGATTACTAACTATATTATTCAAAAGCCTTCCATTGCAGTTGAACAAAGAATAATGGATTAAAACCTGCTATGAACCTCCTGTTGTACACTTACACTTCTTCATTTAATAAATAATCATATTAAGCAGTCACAAGCCTATATAATATCTACCCAGAAATATTTATTTGTGCCTGGACATAGGTGATACTGTGCTAGTAACTATAATTTTGTAGTATGCATTATACTTCTTGATCTTATTAAGTTTTCTTAACTCTGCAGGACTAAAGTAATGCAAATTTTAGGGAATGAACTAATAGTGAATAATTAGATGCTCTCTGCCTTTTCAGGAGAGTCATCCCTCAAATTTGACTCTTGTCTAACTTTCAGTTAAATATATCCAGTAAGTTCCCTTACATCTTCCCTTCTGAACTACCTTGGAATATGCTATTAATAACACATTGGTTAATTTCCTACACCTCCCCTGTCCCACTCATCTCTTCTTACTAAAGTGGAGGTTCTCCTTGAGAGGAGCTCTTCAGACTGCAGTTCTGGGTTCTGCCAGTTAGTGGCTCATAGGACTTGTAGAGGAGCACACAAAAGTTCTACACAGCCACTTTTGAAGCCTCTACTCACTTAGGGAGTCATCCTTGCTGATTGACCTCACAATGAAGAAATCTTCCATTTATCCCTGTTATCATTTTATTACAGTGAATTTCTGTACTCATGCGTTTGTTACTCATGCGTCAGATTAGAGAGGGGGCTGGATTGTGGTGCATAGAAAAAAATACTATGGTAAAAGCTTTTGCACTACCATGCTGCTTTGCAGAGAAAGCTGAGACTCCTTTCTCCTCTTCCTCAATGACAACTCCACATGAAAGAATCAAATCACCCTTGGCTTTCTCGATCTGCATATTGAAAGTTATTGCTCAATCACAATGTGATTGCATTTCCTCAGGTTTTTATTCGATAGTATGTACTGTCACCTTTTCACTTCTTCATGACAAAATCTCATAGATGAAGGTTAAAGTAGATTTGAAGTTATCAAATGTAAACTCCACCTTGATTGTGCATTCCAGTTCAGGTGTTTCCAGTCCTAAGAATGTACATGTATGAAAACATTTCCATGGAGAATTCATTATCCCCCTTTATCAAAACAGCCTAAACCTTTCTCAGATACCAACATTATGCCCCCAAAGCACAGTAGCTATCTGTATTCATTGTAATTAAGAAATAGTAAAAATAGGCACAGCTGCAAGATACCTCTTTGGAAAGCAAGGGAAATATGTCCTGCCTATCCTCAGCAAGTGTAGGTTGAATGAGTTCTCCTGTTTCTAATAGATTTGCTTAACTCCTGAAAAATCCAAGAAGACTATCTGACTCCACCCTTACTGGAATAAGTCTCCCCTTTCATATATGGTTTTCAATATTTCTCAACTTATGCTATAATTTCTGTGTGTTTTCATCCCCCTCACCAGATTCAAAGATCACTAGTTTTAGGGGTTTCAGTTGGTACAAATAGGCATCCCACTTCTGTATGATGCTTATAATTAATAGGTGCTCATTAAATCTATGTTAAACTTCATCTAAGTCCTTTCACTCTTATACTTTTATTTAGATCAAGTAGCTTTATATCTTCCCTAAAAGCCCCAAATATATCATAAGAATTTCTCCAGACAAAAATAATCTTTTTAGAAAACATTTTATTTCAGAGGCTACAAAGAATGGTTAAATCCTTAAATGAATCTGAATTTTAACATTAAGATGGTAAGAGATCTTTCTATTAATGTTTTAATTCATCACATTATAATATCTAATTAATATAAAATTTCAAGTGTTCAAGACTGAGAATGATGTTAGAGCCACAGTATTATATTGGGGGACAGTCTAAAGGAAAATAGGATTAAAGACTCATCAAACATGATATTCAAGTCTTGATTTGCTGTTCTTAGCAAGATGACTCATCAATGTCAAGGAAAAAGTAGAATGTTTGCTATAGCAGTGCTCCTGTAGTATTTATATTCTTGTGTAGAAAAAGGTACACTGTAGAATAAATAATAGCAACAGAGTCAGTGTGGAAATAATTCATTACTACATCAATATAAAGTGAAGTCATATGCAAAAATGGCATGTCCATTTCAGAACTAAAATTAGCCTTATTTTGTTGAGAACTCACAGCAAATGTCTAGAAACTGGTATGAATTAATGAATGGTCAGGAAACACAACAACATTGCACCTGAATTTCCTCCACCATAATTTTCAAGATGTTTTCTCCTTGAATATTTCCAAAACAACTTTATTGTTTTACCCTTGATTGCTTAGAACTCTTTCTGCTGTGGTAAGGGGAAAAAAAGAATTTTAAGCTCATTTGTTAAACAGCTTTCATTTTAAAACTAATGATATGCCACTGTAAGAAAAATTGTGATGACGCCTCATCATAAAATTAGAGGTTAGGAGGTTTCAAATCAGGAATTTAATTTTGTTACTTTCTTGATAAAATAATTTTGTATAGGCCAGAAAAGGAACAAATCAATGTTGCCAAATATTTATAGTGTGCAATATATTTTTAAGTGTAGTTTGAAAACAGCACAGTGAACTGGAAAATAATTGCAATTTCCTTTGAAAACCTTCTTCTACTTATGAATTCTGTGAAGATCTGTAATGCTTTTTCCCCTCATAATGTGTTTCTGAGTCTATCATGATAGGAATATATTTAAAGAAAAAAAAACTGTATAAACCTCCATGAAAATGTAGAAGGACTGATGCTTCTTCCACATACCAGAGAAATTATAATGTAAAAAAATACATTGACTTGCAATTGTTTTATTTTGGAGGATTGATATACAAAAACACCATAAGCTACAAGAAAACACAGTGGAGAAAAATGGTAAAAACTAACACTTTATAAATGCACAGCTTAGCATAGGGAACACAAACACAAAAGTAGAGATAAGAGCAGTACCAGGTCCTGAGTTGATTGACTGTTATACTTACTCATCACAGGTCTTGGGGCATTAAACTATGTAGGTATCTAACAACAGATATGGGTCTTCAATATCTGAGATGTGAAATAAATCACTGAAAATATAGAGTTATTAAATTGCATACATGAACACTCCATGAATTAATATAAAAACTGTCCTGGAGTAGTTAGTAGTGTTACTTGATAGGAAAAAAAAATATTGCAAAACTCCTTTGAAGAATTAAATTCTTGGAAGAGCAGGTGGAAGGTCTCAGATACTAGAGACAACAGTTGTCAAAACAAATGGTAAATATTTTAGAAAAATATTAATTAGATAAAAGAGTTTAATGTTTTATTAGGTTAAAAAGAAATTTTCATATACAACAATAAATCATTAATTTGGAAACAAAGTGGATTTTAAAATATTATGAGATTCTGATACTATGCAAAAAGAAGATAATTTTATATTTCTATAAGTTAAATATGCCTTTCACAAACCATAACAGAGTGAAAAGCAAAATGATAGCAATCAAGTTAGAAAGAAGGAAATAATATGAAGTAGGTGGAATTGACAACATAAAGTAATATCATATTTTAAAATGAAATATATGATTAACTTCATATATGGAAAAGACACAAATATATCACATAAAAGATTAAGGCAATTTGCTACAAGATTAAAAATCACATTCTATTCACTGGAAATACACTCTCATGTTAAATATATAGAAATGTTAAAAGTAAAAGTATAATAAAACTTAAAAATAAGCTGGAAAATACAAAATACTTAACACTAAAAAAAAATGAAACTACATACACTCATGGGACACAGGTAGAGCAGCAGAAGAGAGAAATGTATGCATATGGCAGAGCAAGTGCAGCAAATTGAAAGGCAGATGCTGCTGCTGGTGGCAGTCCCTGAATTTGAGAAGCCCAGAACAATTTTGGCAGATGAAGCCAAAAATCAAATTCAAAGTTCACTATGTTATGTGCTAATTTAAAATCAATCTCATCTGGTCTCTTCTGTAAAACATCAACTATTCATCAGAAAAGAAAGAGGACTATAAAAGAAATGAAGGCAACATACATCAAGAATGTATTTGGTGACTCAGAAGATTTGAAACTTAAATCTTGCTGGGTGAGAATGGCCAGAAGCAGCAGCGTGGGCATCTGTATTTGAGGAGACTCTTCCTGCTTTGCTGAGTGACCTTGCCTGAGGGTTAACCAGCAATGGGAAGTGCTCTTTGTCTCCAGACTTATGTAACCAGAGTCATATTCTAGTTGAAGTAGAGGGCAGGGTCAGGAAGTCTAACTCAGAGGAGAAAACTTTACAACTTTTGCTTTTTTTTTGTTTTTGGTACCAGGGATTGAGCTCAGGGGTACTTGACCACTGAGCCACAGCCTCAGCCCTATTTTGTATTTTATTTAGAGGCAGAGTCTCACTGAGTTGCTTAGTGCCTCACAATTGCTGTGGCTGGCTTTGAACTCGTGATCCTCCTGTCTCAGCCTCCCAAATTCCTGGGACTACAGGCATGTGCCACCGCGCCCGGCTGTTGCAAATTTTGCTAATTTATATGGGCTAAAAGATGGAACATTAAAAGTGGAAACATATTCTGAGGATACCAAACCTAGTATAGAGAAATAGACCTTCAATCATAAGTGAATATTGATAAAGATGCTGTTAACAGAGAATTTTTATGACAGCTCAAAGGACTCTTATTGTTTACTTAGTTAATTAGTGAATTTGAATTTTAAAGATTTTCGATACTAAATACATTTGAGAAGGAAATTCCTGTGGATTTTGAGGAAATAGGATGTTGGAACATATTAAACCTTTGGGATTGGCTTAACTACCCCAAAAAACCCCTTAACACTCTACTGAAATTACTCTACCCAACATCACCACATCCAATTTCACTCAGTCATTATCCTAATTGACCTGTCACTTTTTGACACTTTGAATATATTTTTGAAACCTTTTTTCTATAATTCAAATTCTGTCTTGGAATTGGTCAAATAGTATATATAACAATACAGATACAAATAAATTGAAAAATAATAGCCAATAAATACAACTTTCAGGAAATTTACTTTATAAGAGGTTAGGCATCATGAATGAATTTGGTTTTAATACTAAAAATGAAAACAATCTTCAAATTCTGCATTATTACAGTGTAGACAATAAACAGCATTTGACATTTAGTAGATACTAATTCTAGAGTAATTCTAGAGTAAATTTAACTGAAGTATTTCTTTTAATGGTCATAAAGAACTAAAATTGGTAAGAAAAAATGACTCAGATTAGCCTTAGATATCTGATTTAAGAAGATAAATAAAACTAGCATATATTTTCTAATCATCTGGGGTCTTCTTGAATCATGGACTTTGATGTGTTAGATGCTACCTGTTTTTAACACTCATTTCTGTAGAAGAACACAAGTAACAGTTGGAAAACTGTTAAAGCTGAATAATTCTCCCTTGATAATAGAAGTATTAAAGATATTTTCTTAAATTAATCAAGAAATAAAAAACACTTCATTCTAACAATTCACAAGGTCATGAGGTGTTTCTAATCCAAGGTGAAATGTGGAAGTGTATAAATTATAATTCTTCATTCTTGAATTGTTGTCCAAATTCATTATGAATTTCTTGAGATGAGTATCATTAAAACCCAAAACTAAACTGCACAAGGTAAAAGCAACAATGTTTCATTGTAAAAGATTTATATTTATAACATCTTGAGCTGGGATAAATTACAATGGTTACATTTCCATTTGTAATATCTAAGCATCAATTTGTTTTCAAGTATAAAGATGTAAAGTCAAAAGATGAAAAGTGGGAACGAATTCATAATGCATAGTTAAGATCCCATCTGGAAATGGCATAAATAAAAATGAATGAAGTAAATGACCTTTCTTATTTGCATATTTAAAAACTAACTAGAAACAGACTGTTTCAAATTACTTCAATTTGTGTAAGTTGTATAACCTGAGAAGTTTGCATTTCAGAACCATCCATTTTATAGAACAACACACCATGGGACTTATTTTGTTCTGATATTGTGTTACCTACTCTTGAGTAAAGCCACAATTTTGGAACTCAGTTATAACTTAAGTGAGCATTAACAGGACCTTCAAATATATACTCGCAAATTGCCATGTTCACATGTCTTTCAAAAAGCCACACTCAGGCTCTTTGTAGGTGTACAAAAAGAACTCTACCAATAATCATTAGCATATGCAATTGCTTTTTGTGCCAAATTTTTTTTTCAAAGGGAGTTTATAACATTCATACTGTTGTTAGCTTATCACATTGAGAATAGCTGCCAAATTTTTTATAAGCCTCAAAGCTGGCTGCATGTAAAAAAAAATATGCAGAATGTCAGAAATAACACCTTCAACATTTTTGACTGGGGATATTTCTGCTTTCTCAAATTGCATTAAAGTTTCTATAAAGATTTAAGTAAGAGGATGAGATGAAAAATCTATAAATACTTAGAAAGAATACATGGACTATGAATTTTAAGAATTGTCTCCAAAAAGGGATGCCTGTAGTATTAGTTTGGTAGAAAAGCCAGAGGTAAGGAAACTGTAATCCCAAATTCAAACCAGTTGCTTATTCCATATGTAAGAGGTTTTTCTGTACATTGAGAAAAATTAAGCTTAGAGGCAATGGCAAAGGAAGGATGATCAAATCCTAAGAAATCATAGAAATAATTAATTAAGTGCCTCCTATGGAGAAAATGAGCACTCTCCCAAATTAGTTCCAGATATCTAGAAAGATAGGAGTTAAAATAAACAAAAACTCAGGCAAAGTAAAATGCCATACTCCAGGGTGACACGTGTGTCATATCATCATTTGAAACGTTTTGAATTCTGGATCATTTCAGATTTCAGATTTTCAGCTTAAGAATACTTAATCTGCATACTGAAATTCATTCATTTTAATATTTTCTAGAGAATAATTTCTCTAGAAAAAAGTTTCTGTACTGTTCTTTAGATCTGTAGTTAATTCTCAATGCTTTCAAAAAATCTTTTGGATTTCGTTTCAGTATTTATAATCAATGAAAGTAAATATATTACAATTTTTGATAAAATAATTTAAAATGTAGTAACCAAGTTTTGATTATCTTTTTGTTTGACATGGGGTTTATGGATTATCCTTAAGTTTCATGAGGATGATAGATACGTAGATATACTTTTTTTTTTAAACAATGTAAAGGCGGTAAAGAGAGCTAAAATGGAGAAGGGAAAAGATAATGCTAGGTGACATCAGAGTACTCACTTATGGAAAAGCATGTATGTCAATCTCAGTTACAAGAATATGGTTTCTACAATACTTACTTGTATCCTCATGTACTCACAGGTAGGCATGTACCTGGGGCCCACTACCTCAATACATCAAAATTGTGAACATCCTGATGTACAAAATGCAACCTAAGAACCCCCTGGATAACAGTGATATAGGTTTTCCAGTTCCAAAAGGATCTATTCTAAAGAAATGCTAATAAAACATATTTCAAAACATCATTAAAGATGTATCATTTGCTTGACATACTATATTTCTCTAACTTGTAGAGCTGATTTAACTTAGAGAGGGTTGTATCTTGATATCTTCACTAGTATACATATAGACATTTATCTATCGATACATTATCTATAGGTCATATACATATTTATACAGTTGGTTATATGATTTAGAAATATTTATACTCATTCAGAAATATTTATTTTGTACATACTAATCCTACTAAGTAAAAATAAAAATTATACAGCCATTGATTGAAATAATTAATATTGAGAAATAGATATAAAAAATGTTGACATGATGTCATGAAAAATAGAGTTTCCACTTCTGCTTCATACAAGAGGTTAATATTAATGAACTCAAAGTTTTGAAATATATACACACTGTGGAATGACTAAATTGAGCTAAAAGCATATGCATTACCTTACACATCATTTTGTGATGAAAATTTTTGAAACATACTGTTCTGGCAAATTTAAAGAATAAAATATTTCTATGCATGAGGGCTGGGATTGTGGCTCAGTGGTAGAGCGCTTGCCTTGCATGTGAGAGGCACTGGGTTCGATCCTCAGCACTGTATATACATAAATGAATAAATAAAGGTCAATCAACAACTAAAAAAATTTTAAAAAAATGTCTATGCATGAGAGCAACCATGCTGTGAAATAAATCCTTTGCACTTAATCCTCTTAATTGCCATTTCATTTTCTTTGAACAGTGTCTCCCCACTAAGCTCCTGGTAACTGCCATTCTATATTCTATATTGACCTGTGAGTCAAACATTTTATTTGTATATATAACTCAGATCAAATGGTGTTCATCTTTCTGTGTCTGATTTATCTTAAAATAATATGTGCTAAGCTTATCCATGTTGCTTCAAATAGCAGAAGAATATTCTTTTTAAGAATATTATTCTTACAATAGTAATCCATTGTATGCACACATTTCAGTTGTTTATCCATTCTTGCATTGATGGACACTTAGATTGTTTTCACATCTTGGTTATTATGAATAATGTTGCAGGGGCTTGGGTTATAGCTCAGTGGTAGAGTGCTTGCTTAGCATGCATGAGGCACTGGGTTCGATCCCCAGAACCACATATAAATGATAAATGAATAAAATAAAGATCCATCAATGACTAAAAAAATATTTAAAAAATAATAATAATGTTGCAGTGCAAATGAGCAATCAAGTATCTATTTGACATACTGATTTCATTCCCTTTGGATATAAACCCTGAAGAGTGGAATTGTTTGATCTTATTTATGGTTGATTATTTTTCCAATTTTGGGGGAACTTCTATAGTGTTTTCCATATACAATTGGAAATTCTCAACAAGAGTATACATGGATTTTCTTTTTTCCAACCTTGCCAGCATTTTTTATTTTTCTTTTTTAAAAAAACAGTCCTTTTGACAGATGTGAGGTTTTGTCACTATGGTTTTAATTTATATTTCTCTGATGATTAGTGAGATTGAATATTTTTTCATTCAATATCTATTGACTATTTGTATGTCTTCTTCTCAGAAATGCCTATTCAGTTCCTTTGTCCATTTGCAGATCTGTCAGATGTGTGAAAGTCTCCAAATTACTTTTTGTTAAAACATTATATATAATAATTACTTTGGGGATAATTTACCTATTCAAAAATCTAGTTATCTTAATTCTCTGCATTAATTTTTTGCATATTGCATAATGTCAATAGTTTCTCAAGTTGTTTCTGTTGCACATAGGAAGTTCATTACTTTTACCTATTTTGTCTAATGTTGACATTTTAGCTGATTTTTTTTTTTGTCTTTAATGGTATCAATTTTTAAAGATGTTTATAGCTTTCAAAAGTTGTGGTAAAAATAGTCAAACCTGGAGAAGAAATAAAATTATATCATATTTCCATAGAAAAGGAAATGACCTGTTCACATAAGTAAGTAGCTTGTAAGCAAAAACTTGATTGCTTTGGCACCACAGAACAGAGTCTGTACATCCCATTAGATTTGGAAATAGTGCTGGGCCTGGGGTCTGTGAAGCACAATTTTTACATAATTGAAGAAACAACTGTAGTGCATCATATGTGTCAGTGAACTGTTACAATAGAAACCATTTCTCTGGTTAAAGAAAAATAAAAGAATACAGTTGGCCGTGTAGTATTCTGGAAATGTTTGTGGTTAGCAGGCTAACTTGGCCATGAGCTTGCTTAGCAAGTTTGAGATATTTGCATTTTATATTACAAAGACAAGGGAATATAGTATTTGAAATGTTTTTACAAATAATAATGTCTGCTAAAATGACTTTTCCCAACATTAATGGTGACAGGATATCATTTTTGTAATTCTTTTCAAAAAATAATAAATCGTATTTCTCAAGGAATTATATAGAAACCACAAAAATAGAAGATATAAATAAAAGCTTTATTGTATAGAAGAACATTTTTATTTTTCTTTTAAATGTGTTATTGAAAAAATTTATAGATGTTATAAAATGTACTTTAAACAGTTATTAAAATTATATACACACATTTTATTTGTATAAACTATTTTTTTCTTTTTTTAGTTTTGTAGTTTACAGTATTAATATACTTATGCTGAATACATCCTTACATATTCAGATTATTTAGCAAACTATTAAAATTGATGAATTAGTTATTAAGATCATATTTAAGCAGATTCTATATTGGTTAAGTTTGATTTATAGTTTTGCAATTCCTAGGTTGGTATGCTGGATTCTTTCCTTACTAGACATATAAAAATAATCAAGTAGTTTAACCTTGTTGTGCTGTAATTTCTTCATCAGCTAATGTGCAAAGAAATATAATATCCCATATAATAACCCACGTTTGCTGTGCCAATTTAAAATGATGTACATCTAGATAAATATATCAGCCCTAAAGAAATCACACATGGTTCCTGCCTAAGGTAGAAGAGATAAAGAGTACTTCTTGAAACAATAATGAAAATAAGTTCTTAGAATAATGGTTCATCAAGGTCCCCTCTGATCAAAGTGCCTTCAAAGTGTATCCACGAATATCCATACAGGCAGACACACAGCAGGTAAGTACACATACATAAACGTGTGCATTCCCATAATATACAAAGACTTCCAATACTGGGGGTGTCATCATAGACAGTTGTTCTTTGGTAGACCACAGTGTGGTGGCATGATAGAGGCGGAGATATTTGAGTTAAGATGAACATAAATAATATGCAAGGGAGTGAGGGAACAATGGCAGAAGAACAGTTAACCTAAGTACAATTCAGTCACACACTACAGATGATAAGAGTGTATTGAATAGTTTTACTACAAAGGAATGGCAAAGGTTTGTGGATATAGATATGCTTATCTGATTTGAACATTATGTAATGTATATATGTGTCCAAACATCACAACATACCACGTAATAAATTCACATAATTAGTATGTGTGAATTAAAACCTTTTTATAATATAAAATATTTAACCATTCAAATCCTAGAATTATGAAAAGAAACTGTGGGAAGAGGGAATTTTTATCATTAAAGCTAGTCATGTGTCACTTGATGGACAAGAGCTCTAAGAAATGCATTTGTGGGCAATTTTTTCATTGTTAGAATGTCACGGGGCACACCTATACCAACCTAGATGGTATATCTAGTACACAGCTAGACCATGTGGTATAGCCATCATCACACCTGTGGTCTATCATTGACTGAAACATAATTGTGTGTGCATGACTGTAGAGTTATATACTTTTGTGATGGTAATTTTTATCATCATTTATTTTGGGATTTCAATTTACTATGGAAAATGAGTCACATCTGCAGCCTTGGGTCATTTATCTATGTATAAATGTACTTGGCTGTTGGTCCTGAACTGAATTCCTCCTTCACTTGTATTTCTAGAGTGGCAGCCAACACAGACCCAACTGGGTGCAAAAGATGTGCTCGTGTTCATTTCAGAGGGTCTTATTCCTCACTTCATTTTATTTTTTGTATATTTTGTTTGGAATATGCCTTTTAGGCATTCAACTGGTTATTTCCAACTTTATCTGTTTTACTTTATTTATTTATTTTGTAGTACTCGAGATTGAATTCACCTTCCTGAGCTTGCTAGCCAAATGTTCTCCATTGAACCATACCTCCAGTCCCCATTCTCTTTCTTCTTCACACTTAAGTTTTAGTTAATCTACCATTTGGAGCCCAATTATTATCATTATTATTGTTTGCAGTCTTTGATTCTCACAGTTTCCTCCAAAAGATAGCAGTAAGTCTACAGCATTGTATCAAGTCTCCAGATTGTTTTATTTATTAAGGGTGAAAGAGTAAGTGGAATGCAGCACACTCTCCAATCATGCTGAAGGAATCCAATATAATTTTCCTCCAAAAATGTTGTTTGTGTGCTCACAATGACTGAGTGTTTTAATTACGAATCATACCAGAAAATTAATCATTGGCTTTACCCTGCATTTCTAGTGAAAGAGAAAAATACTCATGTACCTACACACATAAACACAAACCACAAACACTCATGTTTCAAAATCATATTTGGGTTAGATTTTACTGTTTGCTAGGTACTTTTGAATAATAACTAGCAGAGATGCTGGCCTATGGTAAACATTTAGTAGACAGTTATTAAATGTTTCACATGCAACAGACCAAGACAAAGACAGTAGGATTCAATAAACCTACTCTATGTTCTTAAATAATTAGGGCTCCTTAAAATTCTAATGCCTCTTTTCATTTGATCAAACGGGAAAATATGAAGAAGAAATCTTCTACTTTCAAAAGTGGAAATAAAATATGAAATAATCAATATATTTGATTCATTTTTCCCCTACTAGACAGCATAGAATTACACTGGGGTAAAGTTGTAACCCTATCACCTATTCAAATCAATATCCATTCTGTTTGAGAATCCTCTGGCTAATATTATATATTAAATATTCTAAAAGCAAGAAAAAAATCCACTTTCATTTTGCTTTCTTAACTTCTTTACCCCCCCCCCCTTTTTTTTTTTTTGCTTTGTAAATAACAGAAAAGACACTGGGAATTTTTTCAAAGGGTAGGCACTGAGAACTTGTTAAATACAGTTTATGATCCCATGTTATTCTTGAAAACATTGGACTTTAAAAATAAGAAGATTTCTCCACAACTCAGCCAGTTATTCTGAGATGAAAATCCAACAGAGAAATACTTGACTGAAGGGAACTTTCTTAGTTCTGAATATGTAGTTTTAGGAAAATTATGAGGAAGTGATTTCTGGTGAAATTATTTGAAAATAATTTGTTCATTCATAAGTAAGTCTATGAGGTTACATTTGTTTCTGATTTATAAATATTTTAAAACTGCACAAGAAAATAATACTTCACTAAAGTAGGATTTTTAACATTTATTTTTAGTTTTTAGACAGAAACAGTGACAGAAACTTTTACTGTGTCAATCCCTCCAGGCTCTAAAATGAAATATCAAAATAGTAGAAGTACAAGGCTTTGCCTGTCTTGCCTATGTCTAGGGAACACTGGGAATATATATATAGTTTATATGGATAACCTCAAATAAAGATGGAAAAAAAACAACTTGTACTGTCCAGTGTGAGAAACTTTTTTCTTGAGAATTCTTAAATGCAGAGACCAGTATCAGAGGCATGAACATACGTTAGTTATTTTTGACTTATTTTTTATTTCCACAACGTATTTGCACCAATGCTAGATTTAATTCATAAATCTGCCATATGCCTGAAAATAGGTTAAGTTTATTTGTTAAGTGCATATGTTTTTATGTCTTTGTTGGCCTTGACAGAAGTACCTGTGATATCTGCAGGTCCTATTAAATAGCCAAGAGTCAAAAGAAACCTTTCTAGGCTACAGGTATACTCTCATCTCTCCCACTAGATTTTAGTAACCTTTACTAAATAAAGAAAAGCTTCATAGTAAGAGGAAGAGACAGAGGGAAAGAGTTTCAGGGTTGAGGGCAAGGAAACACATATGTGTTTGAGAGAAAATTTTTTTCTCAGTAGTTCTTAAATCAATTTAAATGATTAGATCAAATTGTAAATTAAGGGACTCAAAGGTAAATAAAAGTGATTATTAATTTACGGATTTTTTTTTGAGTGCTGGGGATCCCAGAGACACTCCACCACTAAGCCCTTTCTTAATTTATTTATTTATTATTTTTGAGTTAGGGTCTTGCTAAGTACTGAGGCTGGCCTCAAGCATTCTTCTGCCTTCACCTCCCAAGTATCTAGGATAATAGGTGTGTACCATGGTGCCCAGCTTAGGCAAATATTTTGTAATCAAATTTCATTTATGTTAATCCATGACTGTATGGAATGTTTTTATATAACATGAAGCAACGAGGAGGTGGTATGGTCCACTCTCCCTGGTCTGCCTCAAATACCTGTAAAGAAAAAATAAAATATATCAATAAAACTGAACTAAAATATAAGAAAGAAGATAAGTTGGAAGAAGCTGGATAAAGAGAAGGAGGGAAGAGAAAAGAAGAAAGTGAAGATGGCAAAGAAGAAATTGGAGCAGGAGGAAGAAATTTCCTAAGGCTTAAACCAAAAGGGAAAACAAAGCTGAAATACATAGTACTATTTCTTGCTCAAGGCACTTAAAAACCAGGCCTGGGATTTTAACACCCATACTAACACAAAGAACAAGAGATTCAGCAGTCATGGACTTGCAAAATTGGAATTCCATTCACTTCATATACACAAATTATGCATATGTTTCCAATAAGACATAAGGAAGTAATCCCAGAAATGCCAATGAATGGCCCAGAGAATTAGAGTGAGAGCTTGCCATTGACATCAGAGCTGTGTGTGTGTGTGTGTATGTGTGTGTGTATGTAGGTATGTTGTTAGTTGTTTCATGATATGAAAAGCTAAGCATACACCTTTGCTAGAGGTGTATGTGGATTTACATATATATGAGTATGGGAAATACCTATATTAAATAAATAAAGGATAGATAAACAGTAAATAGATAGGCAGATGGGTAGGTAACCTAGTCCAGAACTCTCAAAATTCCTTGAGCCTAGAAAAACATAACAAATAAACTTTGAGGCCATTTTTACTTCTTAAGTAGATATCAATACCATGCTAAAGCAAATGAGGCATAAGTCAAGTTCACAATTTAAAAAATTTAAGCAATTTTAAGCAAGAATTATCAGTTGATTAAATAAGTAAGAAAATTTGTTTTCCAAAGGCTAGACAGAAAAACCTGAAAAAAATGGAAAATGTGTGAAAATAAATGTTCAAAAATCATTATGAGTAAACATTACATATGAAAAGATCCAAAATATAAATTCAACACCTTAAAAATAGAATCTTTGCTATTAAAAACCGAATGGATGGTACAGTCTATCAAGCTTAAAGCTGAGGACAGAATTACTTAACTAAAAACTAGATCTGTGAAACTATTTATCAGAATGCAGCATAGTTAAAACCAGATGGAAGATATGAAAAACTAAATGAATAATCCTGGAGGATAGATTATAAGGTCCAAAATATGTCTTTTAGGAATTTCAGAATAAGAAAATAGAGAAACACTTAGAGAAATATAAAAAGGTGATATTTCCAGAAGTAATAATCCATATACCCTGAGACTACATAAATTTACCAACTGAGGAAGTACACAGAGAGAAACTTAAATTTAGACACTTGGGAATGAAACTAAATGCACCCTAACTGAAAGCAAAGTCTTAAATGATAACAAAGAGAAAAGTAGAAAAGCAAGATACATAGGTTGATCATTGGTAAGATGCTAAGGTTAGAAATCCAGTTATTTTCAGCCTAAACAAAAAGAAGTTTAATGGCAACTGATAAAATAGAAATAGGTTATGAATTATTATAAATCATACTGAAAAAAGTCTAAAGGCTTGCTGTGGTTTGAATATGTCCCCTCCAAAACTCAGATATTGAAAGGTAATGGCCAGTGTGATGATATTAGTGGGGGGGAACTTCATCAGCTGTCTTAGGTCATGAGGGCTTCTTCTGTGGTGAAGAAGATCAAGACCCTCATCAGAGCTCCATGCAGCCCTTAGGTCCCTCTATCCACCTCCCACCCCTTACAGACACAACATTTCTCCCCTCCAGAGACAGAGAAGAAAGGTGCCACCTTGGGGCCAAGACACTTACCAGACAAATGAGTTGGCAGTACCTTAATCTTGTACTTTTCATCCTCCAGAAATGTGAGAAATAAATTTATAATTTGTATAAATTACCCTAGCTCAGGCACATGGTTATAGCAGTACAGACTAAGACTTAAATTCAGTAAGAAAATTCCAGAAGAAAAGAAAAGATATAAAAAGCAATTTGGGACAATAAAATTAGCAAGAAAAATTAGCATCAGTAACCACTGAAAGCGATATGTAAACAAAAACCTGGATTCATTTTCGATGCATACAGAACACAGAACAATGTCAAGAAGTAACATCGATGAAATGAATGATGTGAAGAAGTGAAAATATTTTAAATGCTCTAAACAACTTTCTTTTGTTTTGAATAAACTGAGAGATACTGACAACTTCTGAATTTTGTCTTAAGCACCCTTGTCTAAGGTTCAATGGCAACTGATAACATAGAAATAGTGTATACAACACAACATATTAGCTGTGAAATGTGGATTTAAAAAATGAATAGTTAGAATGGGAAATTAACTAAAATGAATGGATGTGACAAATGTAAGTGTTGAGTACACTCAATCTAAAAATTAAACAAATACTTACAGTTGAAACTATGTTTGAAGGTCATAATAATGACAAATGGATCAAAACTACAATTTTATGAATTTTTTTAATATTTGATAACAAATATATCCTTTGGTGTATATCTAAAATTTCCCAAAAATGTAAAGATGATTTAAGGCTTTCAGCTCTTTATGCATGTTTTATATTGTTGAATTTCATCTGCTAATATTTTACTTTAGTTTTTGAAATTGTATTTGAGAGAAATTATTATAATTTTTATTTCTATTTTCTTTTTTTAAAAAATATGTTTTTAGTTGTAGATGGACACAATGTCTTTATTTTATTGCTTTGTATGTGGTGCTGAGGATCAAACCCAGGGGCTCACACATGTGCTCTACCACTGAGCTAAAATCCCAGACCCATCTTTCTATTTTCTTGATAGTTTTTGTTTATTATATCCTAGTAAGGAAATGAGAATTATTTTCTGTTTCTATAATACATGGGAGATTTTGTGTTATATTGCTATTTTTTCTTTCTCAAATATTAGAAGAATTTGCTCCTGAAATTTTCTGAATCTGGAGATCTTCATCAGATTTCAAAAATAGTGGATTCAATAGTTTTAACAGTTGTAATGCTGTTAAAGATCTACTTATACTTTCAGATCCAATGCAGTGATTTTTAAAATATGTGCACACTTCACCCAATCTGTTAAAATAATAGATATTTTTTCTAATCCCCTCTTTTATTTCTAATGTCCTTATGATATACAATGATGTTCTTTTGACTTTCTGATATTACTAATTTGTTACTATTTTTGATTTACTTCCTAAAAACTCTTGCAAGGATTTTATTTAATTTTTTTTTAATTTATTTTTCAGAAACCCAACTTTTACATTATTGATTTCCTCTCCTGTATGTATGCTCTAAAATTCATTAATTTTTTTTTTATTTATTGTTCCTTGGACTCTTCTTTCTTTAAGCTAATCTAGTCTGGCTTTACCCTCAACTACTCCCTCATAATAACTCTTGGCCTTTTCAAAAACACCTCCACATTGCTCTTAAAACTCTTGTAAAATTTCCTGATTGATAAGAATGCTAGAAGCATTATACACAAGGCTCCTAAATCTCTTTGTTTCTCTTGAGTGACAGCAGCACCTTTAGTTCTAATGAGGTGACTTCTGTTGGGATCCTGGACAGTTTCAGAGAAGGCACTTGTCACCAGAAATAACAAACCATGATGAGCAGCCAATTACTAACTCAGCCTCAGTCACCAATCTCTGTATGGGTAGACGGCTGAAGAGGTGTTACAGTCAAACATGCCTACATGATGAAGCTTCCATGAAAATTCCAAAATTACAAGTTTTGGAGCATCTCTGGGTTGGTTCACATCACTGAATGTCCAGCTTCATCTAGAAACAAATCCTGTGCTGGAAAACATTCCAGACTTGCACCTCTTCATCTGGCTGTCCATTTGCCTTTAATGTCCTTTACATTAAGCTGGTAAATATCAGTAAATACTTCCCTGTTTTTTTTGTTTTTTTTTTTTTTTAATGTTTTAGCTTCTCTAGCAAACTATGAAATCCAAGCAGGGATATGTGGAAACCCCTGACATTGCAGCCAAGCCAGAACAAAGCCATGAGTATATCAGGACTCCAATCCTGGCGGCTGGAGTCTAAAGGGAGGGCAGTCTATAGGATGGAGCCCTTAAGCCTGTGAAGTCTAAGACTAGCCTCAGGCAGTGAGTGTCAGAATTGGGTTAAATTTTAGGATACTCAGAGGGTGTCTGAAAGCTAGAGGCTGGAATGTTGGTAGTTGTGGGGAAAAATCTTTCCCATACATCTGGTTTCAGAAGTAGATAAATAGAGAAACAGTTTTCTTTGACTAATTTATAAAAATGAATATGTGCATATTGATGTTAAATCCTGTGATCATTCTCTTTAAATTATAGAATAGTTTGAGTAGATGATAGTTTTTAGACTCTTGGATATTTCACCTACAGGTCAGGTCATCTGAAAATGAAAGCAATCAATTTTTGTTTTTCAGTCAAGATCACTTCTACTTTTTATCTTTTTGTTTCAGTGTTTGGCTCATTGCACTGCCAGATCTCCAATGCAGTGATGATATCTACTGACTTTTTAAAGAGATAAGGTACTAGATGACCCATAGAATGAGAGGTTGTGAGAGCAGCCTTTTATTTTATTTTATTTTTTAAATTCTTTTGTCTTTACATGATCTCAGGGAGAAGCATGTGGGTTTTCAACACTCGTTATGAGAAATGTGGCACATTTATTGCAGATATTGTTTGTAAGTTGGAAGAACTTTCTATTCTTATTCTTAGTTTGTTAAGAGTTATCATGAATGGATGTAAGGGTTTTCAAAAGGTATTTCTGCATGTATTGATATAACCATGTGGTTTTCTATGTTATTTTGTTAACATGATATATTCAATTTTTGAATATTAAGCCAACTTTGTACTCCACCACTGAATTCATTGGGCCTGATATACTTTGCACATGTTTTGATTTGTCAGTAATATTTTGCCAGGGATTTTTGCCATCTCTACTCATAAGAGGTATTGACTAATGGACTAGTATTTTCTGTCTTCTAGTGACATCTTCCTCCCCCTACCACCCCAACCCCCAGCAACAGGATTTGCATGCCATTTTCCTCTTAGAGTGAAGAGCTCATGAAAGATTGGAATCCTTGTCTCATGACAATGGGTATGGAATTCTGGGTGAAGCCACAGAACCTGGTCTTTAACTTGTAAAAAGATTATCAATCGTGAAAACAATTTTATATTTTGTTATAAATCTATGTGGATATTCTGCCTTTTTAAAATTCATACTTAGTATTTTTTATCATCTAGAAAAGTTTCCTCTTTTTAGTCCACATTGTTCAACTTATTGGCAAAGTGTTATTCAGACTATCTTCTTAACAGACTTCATTTCTGGATGATCAGCAGTAGGATTTCCCCTTTTATTCTCAACTTGATATTTTCTCTAAATTGAATTTTAATTGAAAAAGTTTGAATTCACAACATTTTTATTAGGTGAACTGAAAGATTAAATGTTTCTTATGTATCTTTATTCTCATATAGATTTTTGCAGTTATAAATTTCCCATTAAGCACCATTTCAGATATGTGCTATAAATTTTTATACATTGTGTTTGATTTTAATTGAAATAAAAATATTTTCTAATTTCACTTGTGATGTATCCTTTGAACTTTTGGTTATTTAAAAATGTTCTGGTTGATTTCCAAATATTTTTGTATTTCTCAAATTTTTCCTTTTTTTGGATTTGTACTTTAATTCAATCATGATCAGAAAAAACACTATAGGAATCCAATTATTATAAATTCATTGAGAGTTCCCATGGTATGTCTTTCCTGAGGAATCCTCCTTGTGTCTGTTCTGCAGTGATTGGGTATTGCTGTTGGCATATCAATTCGCTTACCTTTACTAATAGTGTCTTTGTAGTTTCGCATATTACATTCTTGTGGATTTTCTCCCAGATTGTCTTATCCATTGTTAAAAGTGAGGAAATAAATTCTTCAAATATTTTCATTTATTTTTTTTAATTCTGTCAGTTTTGCTTCATATATTTTTAGAATGTTTAGTTAGATGATTGTATGTTTTATAATGGTGAATGTTTCAGATAAGTTGATTTTTTAACACTCTAAAATGACTGTCTTGTGTATAAACACAATTTTTTCCTAATGCCTCTTTTGTTTGATGCTAGAAAAGCCACTCTTGCTCTCTTGAGGTTGCTGTTTGCATGGTGTATTTCCGTTCATCCTTTTAATTTTGATTTATTTATACCTTTGAATCTAAAGTATACCTGTACTAGGCAGTATGTATTCAGATTTTTTATTCTTTTTACTTTGTTTTCTTTTGTTTTGACTCTGCTTTGACAATCTCTGCTTTTTGATTGCAGTTTTTAGTCTATTCAAGTTTAATGTCATTATTTATTAATACTGGATTTATACCTGCCATTTTGCAATTTGTTTCCTATGTACTTCATACTTTTTCTCCCTCTGTTCCTATTATATTGCTTCTCTTGGTATTAAACTGGAAATCATATCATGTATTATTTAATTTTTTGAGGAATTATTTATTGTATATTCTGACATATTTTCTTAGTGATTGGTCAAAGAATTATAATGCCCTTCTTATCAGATGGCAAATCTTCTATTTATCTGACAATTATTTTTGCTAGTGTTGAAAACTAGTCTTTTTAGATAACATATTGTAGAAATCTATATTCTAACTTCTCCCAAATTAATATTTATTATTATTTTTGTGTTTATCTGTTTCTCAATTTATTTGGACTAAACTGTCAACTGTGTGGTTACTGATGTCAAGTGTGGTTCTTTGATTTTTATTTTGTTGCTGTTTTGTTCTACAGATTCTTGTGTCTGTTTTTAAAGTTGGCACTTTGCGATAGTTCTTGAGTTGGCATGGCTTATTCATCTTGCAATGTTTGTTAAAGGTTGCTTTCAGATTCCTTCAGAGGTTGTACTTTAGAACCTCAAGATGTTTAAGTAGGGTTTTCATGT
Source organism: Geosciurus inauris (assembly GCA_004024805.1). NCBI lineage: Eukaryota > Metazoa > Chordata > Mammalia > Rodentia > Sciuridae > Geosciurus > Geosciurus inauris. The sequence continues at coordinate 33,222 of PVHX01015806.1, forward strand.
TTCAACCTAGGAACTTTATAGTTTGCTCAATACATTTCAAGTCTGGCAATTTATAAGTCCATAGCTGATAGCACTTTTTATATTCTCAAGGTAAATTCAGTGGTTCACAAAGATGTTTCCAGTCTGCCCTAAGCCAGCAGGCAGCATTGTGTGTGTGGCCTTGTGGCAATGAAACTAGAGGTCTTTGTTCCATGCCCTGCACCATCAGGCTGCACTTTCTTTCCACAGAATTCATGCACCAGAGCAAAGACCCTCAAGGAAAAATCTTGCATTACTTGTCAATTTTTACTGGGTCTCAGCAGATTTTCGTAAATTCATGCATTTTGTTCATCTATAATCCTGGTCAATTTCTAGAGTATCTACATGATTATTGTTGACAATTCATTCATTTTTTTTTTCGGCCACTCTTTTTGGGGAAATAATTTATCAAGTTCTTCAATTTACCATTATAAAAGTTTCACATTGTTGTTTTAAAACTGACTGACATTCTATTTTTCTCTATGTTGTTATGAAATAGTGTTTTTTGCAATTCCTCAGTCATATTTGAATTGAAACTGTTATCTACACTGCAGCATCTGCACCTACAAGAGCATTTTATTTTATAGTAAAATATATTAAATTTAGTAAAATATCTTAAACTCTATTTTTTTGCACATACCTCATGTATAGAAGAAACATATTCAAAATCTTTTGATTAAATTCAAGGTGCTTTAACAAATTACTTCTTCCTATTGTCTTTCTGTTGTAGATGTCCAGTATATTTTAATTAAAAATCACAGAGGACTTCTTTATAAACTATGTATACATGAAAAATTTTATCACACTATCTAAAATAGTCTCAAGTTCAGAATATTGAAACAGGCATCACTGTTCTTAAATTAAAACTGGACAATTTTCACCAGCCTCATTATTAGTCTAGTGAACGGAAAAATGGAGCTGGAGAGAAAGGTGTCTTTTATAATCTAAACTGTTAATCAAGCATTGATTTTTGCTGTAATGGGTAAGACATATCATATTATGATATTATGGTTTATGTTAATATATACAAATAGGAATGCAGTACAGTTCTGTCTGAGGCTCTATGATTTGTTGACTAAAAAAAATTATCTTCGTGATAATCTCAAGGGCTCTTTTGCTATTCAAACAGGATCGAGGTAACCCTATTGTATTTGGTATTACTCAAAACAGAATTACACTACCAATTCTTTCTCAACTCTTATATTTATTATTTCTTAAGTAGGATTTATAATGCCTTGCAGGAATTACATGCTGGAATACTTTCAAGAAAGGATGAAGAACTTCATAAGTGATAATGCTAGTGAAGTTCAGTTTTCAAGTTCGATTTTCTCAAGTTATTCACTCACCCAGTTTTTGGTTAGCTATTATTCATTATGTAAAATATTTTTAAAAAAGCTGAACAAAATCTTATATTTAAAATCAAACATTTAAATATTTGCTACATTTCAGGGCATGAAAATAATCTGAATCTTTCTGGAAGGCATTTTGCCTCTAGAATTTCTTCTGAAGCCTGCAGAGATCAGTTCCCTCATACCCCCAAACAACCATGCTTGTTGAGGTTGTCTGTACACAATGAACACAGGCCGGCTTTGTTTCCATTTTCAATACATTTAATTACATTGCCAATGTTGTCAAAAACAGCTCACAGTGGTTTTGGGAATGAGACTTTCAGCCTCTCAAAATGTCTTATTTGACAAAAAAGAGGTTAATGCACCTATTTTGTGATAAGTGTAATTTTAGATTTTTTCGAATATTGTAAAGTGTATTTCCAATCTCCTTTTAAAATATAAATTACCTAAGTAGAGAAACTGAGGGACAAGACATTGAATAAGCCATAAGAGACCTAAACGATTTTCCAATTTCAGTTTTAGTTCATGCTTACGTAATCGGACAACCCACAATCTCCCTGTATTCATGTTGCATGATGAAAATTAGTGGAGTTTCTATAGTATACGTGTCCATATTCTGACCTTTCTAAGATTCTTTGTGGTTATTTTACTCCATCATTGAAGTAAAAGTTTACATAAATGATCTAAACTTACTCTTTCACTTACCTCCAAATCACACATTTATAAAGTATTTTGAAGCTTTATATCCCATGAGAATGATAGCTTTCAAAAATCAGAGCTATTTCCAGTTATTCCCAGAAGAGGATTGTTCTGACTATACCAATTTATTTGGAAAAGTTCTCAATTGGTTTGTGTAGTTTCAGTTTTTGTTTCTGTATGCTTTTATCATTATTTTATTTAAAAAATTATTGGGTACACATCTTTAATCCCAATGGCTTGAGGGGGTTGAGGCAGGAGGATTGCAAGTTGAAAGCCAGCCTCAGCAATTTAGCAGAGTTCAAAGCAACTTAGTGAGAACTTAACTCAAAATAATATATGTATATATATATGCACATTATAAATATACATAATAATGGGATTCATTGTGACATATTCACACATGAAAATAATGAAAATTGATCAATTTCATCCACAGGTATTGCCACTTCTTCCCCCTCCTCCTCCTTTGATTTCCTTAGTCTCCTGGTTTGTGTTTTGTAAGTCCTGTTCAACAACAGTATTATGCCACCTTCATTCATTTGTATTCTATTCCCTGAATTACACTGAAATGAGCAACATTTTCATATTTTGTCTGCATATGTGTGTTACTTTGGACATTCATTATGGATTTAAAATTTACTAGGGTCTATTTTCATGATAAAAAAAATCATGCTAACAAATCTGTTTCCATTTAGAAAGACAAATCTAAAGTATTGTGTTCCAACTTTACAATAAAATGCAGATTTTCTATTAAATGGGCCATCTTGTATTTTAAAAAGCTGAATAAGGTTAACATTTAGGAAATCGTTCCAGTCAGTTAAGTACAGCAAGGGGGAAAGTTCAATACCAGAATATTCTTGGATGTATTGCATTTTAATTTGATTTTGTATAAGATTCATTTTCATTTAACTTGCCAATATGTCTCTTAGTGTTTTATTCTCAGATAAACAAATGACTAAAGGCATGTTGAGCCAATTACACTCATTCTGTTCCTAAATTGGCATTGATACAGTAGCCGGATGGAAATGGTCTCATGCTTGCTTACACATCAATGACCAATGATGCCAAAAAGTTTGCATATCCCTATTTCTTTGTTTCTATGCATGACACAAATGGAGCTGATGGGTTTCCTTCTGCATGGAGTTTTGTCTTTTATGGAACCCACTGTCATCACACTTTACCAACAGGGAACTCAGCTTCTCAGGCCTCAGCTCTTTTGGATGCTGAGTTGTGGCAGGGAAAGAACAAAAACTTTTTAGTGATTTTTTCTGAGGCTCTGGATACCCACTAAAATGTTTGTAATACTTGAGACAATATTCCAAGTATGGCATATTATGACTTTTTGGCTGGTAAGCATCTTGGATTCAATGTGTTCTATCAACAGGCCAGTCCTCATGCCTTTTATGGTCAAGCAACTGATGATGACTCCCTTGTAGGCCTAAAAACTGAAGACTAAAATTTGGGCAGTGAAACTAAAATCGCAAGCCCAGGAGTTAGATCTTGGTTAAGTAGACAAATGTGTTAACTTGAGCACACTATTTACCCAACACATAGAGTTGATTTTTCATCTCCAAAATGGGAATTAACTACATTTCATGGGGTATTGTGATTATTAAAAGTGTATACCATCAAATGAGACTTCGTGTTCTCTCCACTATCATGTAATACTTTGCTGATAGGGATTAGAACTTTGTCCTATTCTCTGTGTGGAGTTCTTCTTGACACACCAATCACAAGATACAGCCCACCATTCTCAAGTAGAACTTTCCCCATGAAAGTGTGATCTGTGTTGCTCCCCAGCTATTCCCAGAGATTCCACTCCCACTTCGCCCTGTCCTCACAGATGCTGTTCCTGAAACATACTCAAATGCACAAAAACCACCTCAGGTGGCCACCTTGGGAGATGACCTAAGGCACTTCCCATTGCACTTGCTGAATCCCACCTGACTCCTTTATAATCACTACTTGCTTGTTCAGCCCTACATTTACTAATGGTTTTTGTGAGGCCTATAAAATAGATCTTATGTTTCAGGACATCTATCAATAAATGCATGTGTTACTAATAATCCCTAACATTTAATCAAACCATTGTACGATATTGCTTCGAATGATTCACATGCACTGCCTCACTTAATCTCCATCACAACTCTATGAGGTGGGTGCTATTTTTCATCCCCATTTTCCAGATAAGAATATAAAGGCAGTGGAGCCAGGGTTTAAAATTTACACCTTAGCCCTTGGACTGCATAGGTCACTGTTCCTCACCACTCTCAATTTCTGCTTCCACAAAGCTATCTCCTTCTCTGATGTCTTGCAGATTTTCCTATGTCCAGAATCTCTAAGTTTTTATTTTTCATATCTCCAGTTTAAAAGTTCTGTAATGTGTCACTAAGACTTCTGTAATCCCCCTACAGAAGCAGACTGACACTGGGACTTGATGTCACCTGACTTCTTCCCATATTTTCCTGATGCTGTGCCCTTCTTCCTTAGTAAATCATTTTAACACCATACTCACCCAGGGCTTTGCTTCTGACGAGCACAAGCTAAGCACACATTGTTAATTATTACCAACAGATTTCAAGGCAAAATAGAGGACATCCATCTCTGAATGGCAGCATCCTTCTGGGTAAGCAATGAGCATCTCCAAAAATAAAGGTACTGGGGAAGGGTTGGACTTGAGAAAGGTGACAAAAAAATAAATAAATAAACTCCAGTATGGAAGGAAACCAGTGGAAACATTTGAGCATTTGAGAAGGCCTATGTGTGGTGCAGTTTTATAGGTATAATGGAAGCTGACTCATTATCACAATTTTAGTCCTTTCTTTTCAATAGCTTGATTAAAAATTGCAACACCACCACCATCAACAAAACAAACAAACAAACAAACTTTCAGTAAGTAACAAAAAACAGCCTGGAAAATTTCCTTTTGAGAGCATAGCAAAAGAGTATATTTAGCCTTAAGATATCTTAAGGCTAAATCTTAAATTATCTTAATCTTAAATTTGACAAGATTCCTTATATATCATATGCTTATTGTATATTCACTGAATTTGCAAATAAAAATGAAAACAGCCAAGGTATACCTTAGAGATACTATATTGACATTGAAAAGTTAGCTGGAGCCCTGCATGGTGGTGCACACCTGTAATCCCAGAAGCTTAGGAGGGAAACAGGAGAATCAAGATTTCAAAGCCAGTCTCAGAAAAAGCAAGGTGCTAAGCAACTCAGGGAGTCCCTGTCTCTAAATAAAATATAAAATAAGGCTGAGGATGGAGCTCAGTGGTTGAGTGCTCCTGATTTCAATGCCCAGTATCCTCCCTCCAAAAAAAAAAGTAGCTGAAATTGGGCATAGTGGAGCACACCTGTATTTCCAGTAACTTAGGAGGCTAAAGCAGAAGAATCACAAGTTTGAGGTCAACTTCAGCAGTTTAGAGAGACACTGCCTCAAAATTTCAAAAAATAAAATACAAAAGGCTGAGAATGCAGCTCAGTAGCAGAGTTCCCCTGTGTTCAATCTTCACTAATAAAAAAAAAGTAGTAGTTGGTTAGGGAAATATTGGCAAATGAGGACTGACAAAGTGGAAAATGAGGCTGATCTCTGATTTCATTGTTACAATAACTGAGGAGGTTTGAGTTTTCTTTGAGTTTTTACTAAACCAATTTCAGTATGGAAGTAACAAGAAAGATATAAGATTAATTGTGGACTCCATAGTTTTAAGGATATACATTAAGTGACCTTTTCAGTAATTTCTGAAGAAAAAGTAAAGACCTCCTCTACACTAATGCCATATCAGGAGAAAAGAATATGACTATGTTTTGAAAGAAGAAACCTATCAAGTCAAACAAAAATCCCAAAGTAATATGTATTTACTTAGCTTCAACAAGTATTCTGAGCATCGTTTATAGGAAGCCAGGATTATGGGAAATGACTGATCTATTGTTTATTTCTAAAGATTAAAACCTAGCTGGGCACAGGAAGGAATGCTGCAGCCATAACTGAATTCATCTTTTTGTTTTATTTTTCAGAGTTCTGTTCCTTTACCATTCTGTCTTCTTCCCTCCCTTCTTGGTTCCCCTCCCTAGGAATCACTCCTGACATCATTTCCTTGGTAGATAACTTGCCTCAGTCTTCATCCTAGCTCTGCTTAAGGAAAACACAAGATAAAAATATTCCAGAGAAATTTGGGGAAAGCACAGGAAGTGAATTACGAAGAAAATGTTGAACATCATCTAATTTCCACCATAAATATCTCAAGAAATAAGTTTCTCATTCATTTTTATCATGCTGAAAATAAATTAACAATAATTCTTAATGATATAAAATATTCACTTAATGTTCATCATTATTAGCTTTTGTTCAAATCAGAGTCTATGTGAAATTCACACATGTAATTGGTTGATGTTTCCTTAAGTCTCTTTTATAAGTTTTGTTCAGTTTATTCTTTTCTTGTATTTATTTGTTGAAGATACTGATTTGTCTGTCTGCAAATTTCCTATAGTCTACCTTTTGTTATTGTATTTCTCTGGTGCAGATGAATATGCTGTTTTGCAAAATAGTAGTCATCGATTGGGGCTTGATCAGATTTGTTATTTTTTCTGGCAAGATTGTTTCATTAGGAGTTGATGTCCTGAAAACATGTAGGTTTATTTTCTTTATTAATTTGTTAATAGCTGTTGATAATCAGTACTGATTCAATATTTCATATACAAGTTGCAAAATGACCATTTATGATTTTATAGTATCTTCTTAATTCAACAGTTGAAACTCTCATAAAGAGAAAATACCCTCCACTTACTATCTGGTTTATCAGTTTTATAGTTTTTGTCACAAATGCAATGCCAATTAAATATCACGGTAATCGTTGGCATCCTGGAAATTGAAGGGAGAACTCACTTCTACAAGTCATTCTTTCAATATGTATATATTGACAGCATACTATATATCTGGAACTTGAAAATACTCAAATAAATCAGTGACTAAAACAGTCTGTGTTTAAGTGTCAGAAATAGAGGATATAGTAGTTAAGTATGGACACGCACACACATGTACCTGCATATGTGCAAACACGTACACACACATACATTTGACGTTGACAAGTGCTATACAGCAAGTTACAGACGGAGAAATGAGCTTGAGGTGTCCAGGAGAGCTGCACATTTGAGGACCTAAGAGCCTCTCTGTGAATCTGACGCCTCGCTTAAGCCTTGAGGAAGTGGAGGAGACCATGTACACCCACCTGGGGCAGAGCATGTGCAAAGGTCCCGAGGAGGAGGATGTAGCCTAGAATATTTGGAACATAGAAAGAAGGCAGTGTGACTGGAGGGGAACAGACCCAGGGAAAATGAGCAGGAGGTCAGAATAGCAAGGAGAGGGAGAGGGAGCACAGAATTTATAAACTGCCAGAATGTGACTGTTATTGATCAAGTGGGAGCAATTTGAAGTCATGGAGCAGGGGAGTGATGTAACTTTACAAACTGAAGGGATCTCCGGAGCTGACATGTGGCAAAAAGACTGTAAAGGGCAAGAGGAGGAGCAGGGGGACTTGTTAGAAGGTGATTGCAACAATCCCAGCCAATGCCAGGACTTGAGCAGTACTGGTGGTGAAAAGGGGAGAGATTTGCCTAATTGAGAACTTGTTCCCTGCCAACACCAGCGTCTGGCATGTTGCCCTGAAGTACCAGAGGGAGCCAATTGCACCGTGTCCAGAAGGCACTAAATTTTAGATTCATTTTATTTTTTTTCAATTAACCCATTCTTGCTTCTTCGAGCAAGCTGTTCCTCTGACGGATGTGCACACGTTCACCTTAGTGGTCTTTGGAGGGCCACTGCCCTGTGTTGATCCTTACATGTCTCATACCATGAGCACATGGCAATCCTCTGGCCCGCGTCCTTTCTGCTGTGGCCTGGGTGGTGATCAACGAGCTCATCTTATCCCCCCTCCCTTTACTCCACACTCTCTATTCATCCATCCCTCAACACCTTGTCACGGCTTCTCACATCTCATTCTTCGTGTTTGAAGTTCTCAGTTTTCTTCTGTGTTGGGCTTTGCATTGGAGCTTGCCCAATTACTCATCACTGACCATGTCATCCAGAAATTCAGACATACTGGCTCGCAATTGCACAAAAGTTCATGAGAAAAGTACAAATTATAAATATCAGAGTTGTACGATGACCACTTATAATTCAGTCCCCTTGACCTTGACCTAAGGTCTCTGGGATTGAACCAGTTTGGCAGGAATTCTAATAAATAATTGTTTAATAGAAGCAACAAGCTAAAGTATAATGACTTTTTGCCCTCAGATGATTATTCTTAGGGTGAATGATTTTTGCCAAAGAATGGGCCCTATCAATTCGAAGTAACAAGAAAAAGATTCAGAAAAAGACTCAAATTAAGGTTTTCATGAATAAATTTTATTTACCTGAAGTTAGTAGTGATAAGACATCTTAAATTTTAAAAAAATTCATAAAACTAATAATAAAAAACATCACATACACAAATATATGCAGACACATTCAAGTAATAATGCAAAATGCTGTCACTGAAAAGCACACATTGAAGACTTTTAGTTAACCAACTACTGTTTTCTCAACCTCCAAAGTGGACAGGATGGAGATTTTCATGTACCTTCATCTACCTTAAGCTCCCATCTGAACTTTACAGATCAGAAAAATCCAAGACCTCTACTCAATTTATTTATTTTTTCCATTTTTTGTGATTAATAACATAGAGGACGGAAAAAGAATGAAAATATGGTAACAACCAAGCTAGGGTCAGGAAAAAAGAAAAGAAATAGGGTACAGGTTGCTGACATATAGCTGTGTGGGAAAATAATTCAGTCACCACTGGGGTAGGGCACAAAGCCAACCATCTGAACCTTGGATCATTCAGGCAAACCATCTGAACCTTGGATCATTCAGGCAACCTCTTGTTTTATTGACCACTGTCTGTTCCAAGTAAGTGGTCATCTGATAGAGTTTTAGCACCATTTCTCGGTGTTTCCATAGAGGGTATTTTACAGTTTGGAAAGCTGAACAAGATACAGAGAAATAGCTGAGAATGAAGTGACATCAGAACAGTGGTGCCACAAATTTGGGGTAAATTCCTTGACCAATGAGTCTTTCACTACAACCTCTGCACTTCCAAATATTCGATCATAGTATGAGCCACACATTTGTCATGAGTTCTACATTTAGTGCACTGATGACAAAGTCCTATAACTCTCCAGTGCAGTACACAATAGTTAACATTTATTTTGTCAATGCAATATGTACTTAATTAAAAGCTGGCTTTCTCAAAGAGCTCTGCAATATATTAATAGGTTTCCTATATTCAAAAAATAATGAATCCAAGTTTTCAAAAACCTTAGGTCATTTTCTTCATCTTTTTTGTATTCCTTTTCAAGTAGCTCCTTATTTGAACCCTTGACTTAGTAGAACACCTTCTTCTGGTTTTGTTCATGAAGCAGGAAATATGGCTTTGAATGCCTTCCTTATTTCATATCTGATGGTTCAGATACCCAATGAATTGTTGATTCAGCTTTGCTGTGCTCAAATGCAAAAATCGCTGACCCCACTAGGAATTGATTCCTATCACTGAACCAGACATTTGGGGTAGCTCCATAGTGTTTGTGTCTGGGGTATTCTTATTAGCCCAGCTTAAGACAGTACACTTCCTGGAAGACCAGTAAATTCTGAGGAGGAAAAAAAAAAAAAGATCAAGTTTTAACATGACTACTGCTGCAGGAATGAAAACAGGGAGGAGAAATGTAATTCTTAGAAAAAGAGGTGCTGAAGGTAAGCTAAAATGAAAATTTAACCTGCTTTTCCCCTTTATGTCTGTGTTTCATTTTTCCCTTTTTTCCTATTATATCTTATATATTCTGTCCTCATCCATTTTATGCTGAAGTACAGAGTACCACAAACTAAGTAATATACAAAACATAGCAGTTTATTTGACTCACAATTCTAAAGGCTGGGAAAGCCAAGATGGAGGGGCCATGTCTGACGAGGGCTTCCTGCTCTATCCTAACATGGCGGAAGACATCGCATGGTGAGAGAACAGAGGATGAATCTAAAGCCTCAAGCCCTTTAATAATGGGTTTGAATCTATTCATAGGGCGGAGCCCTAGTGACCTAAATTCATATCATTGGTCTCCACCTCCCAACATTCCTGCACTGGGGATTAAGTTTCCAACACAGGACTTTGAGGGATAAATTCAAACCATGGTAGCATCCCAGCATACCTTTCTATATGCAGAGTTGTCTCCATATCCACCCCATATACACACTGAACCATGCTAATAACTCGAATGATTGAGAACAATCATGTAGAGAAAATATTTGTAAGATTTAAAACCATAGGAAATACAACATATGATTTACTTCTGTTACATACAAAAATGAAGTTGATTATATTTAATTTTCCCATTATAGGAATAAATTGCAATAATTGAAAAGTCATAATTTTCAATAATAATTGGTTTTGAAAGAGTAAAACGAGACAAATAGGATGAATTTAGAAAAATACAATGAAGATGATAAAAATTAACTTACCATTTTATTTCTACTATATATACTGTATGTTAGTGTGTTAGTGTGTTAGTATTCTTTTGTATATTGGTTTTAACTGAACATATTTATCTGCTGAAATTAATTTTTCAAAGATATGCACTACAACATTGTTGATAGTTGCTTCTTTAACATAGATTCTCCCTCAAAATAATTTAATAGATGCTAAGCAGGCCATTTTCCAAACCGAACACCAAAATATACATAATGTAAATTGAGGCAAGAGACAGCAGTAGGTAAAGTTAAGGAAGAAATTCAGCAATTTGCACTCAGCTGGAAAAGGAACTGGTGAAGTAAGAGTGGTCAAGAGCTGCATCCCCACTGAAGCGAAACTTGCAAAGCTGCTTTCTCAGTGTGGAATTCCCTTCAGGCTTTATTAGGACAGATTTCAGAAGAACATATGTGGGTTTCATTCAGGACAAAGCATTGTTATTGTCTCATTCAGGTCAAGAACTGGCTCAGGTGTTTTCATCTGAGGTTGAGATGTTTCCTTTATTTACAATATAGAAAATCATCCAACTGTCTTCCTCTCATGGAGATAAAACAACATGTTTACTGAAAACAGGACATAAAATTGTGCAAAACTCTTGGTCTATGATTAGTCACTTCATGTCACCTTATGAAAGATCTTCCAAGAAAGAGTAATAGATCACCTTCACATGGTCCCTTTAGTTGAGAAAGTCTAGGGCAATCTAATTTCAATTGCTTTTAAGAAGGGTGTAATGAAACATTTTATGAACTGAGAAGGGCAATTTAAATCCCTTTTGTTTAGCAGAGTTGTTTCCTGAGAAGGTGGCAAACCAATATAGATGAAGAAGAGGACACACAACTAGAAATGATGGTGGAATGGGAGAAATCCAGATTCAAGATTAGACCAAGACACACTTGTTTATGGAACAGAATAGAAAAGTGGCTGATGGTGAAGCCCTTCTAGAAGGAGCTACCCTGGTGGCATGATTTGGTTTTGGGTTTGGTGGATGTATGTGATTATGAATTTTATGTGTCTACTGGATAGATTGAGAGATACCTAGATGAATGGCAAAGGATTTTTTTCTGGGGATGTCTCTGAGAATGATTCTGGAAGTTGAGTCAGTGGATTAAGTAAAGAAGGTCCATTCTCATCAAGCTCAGATGTCATGCAATCCACTAAGGACACAGAAAGGAAATGAAGGGAAGGGGAATTTTCTCTCTTTGTTGCCTACATCTTCTCTGGACCTCAGATGCTAGAGTTCTCAGTTTTTGGACTCTTCATACCCGAGGAACTTAAACCATTGCCACATACACTGTCCACACTCCCATGCCCTCCATGCTCCCTCACCACGAGTCTTTGGTTCTTTTTTTATCGTACCAATTTTCACTATCAACTTTTCTGGATCTCCAGATTATACTGTGGGACTTCTGGTCTTCCATCATTGCAGGAACCAATTTCCAAAGTTAATCTGTCTGTCTGTCTCTCACCTTCTACACACACACACACACACACACACACACACACAC
>PVHX01015807.1:0-45344 GCA_004024805.1 Geosciurus inauris
GTGTGTGCATGAGTGCCCCTGTGTGTATGTGCCCGTGTGTGTGTGCCCCTGTGTGTGTGTGCGTGCACCTGTGTGCATGCAAGCAAGTTGCCTGCCAGGACAAGGGGTCCTGCTCTCCTCCCTGCAGGCCACACGTCTGCCTGGTTCTCCCGGCTCCACGCTCAGACCAGGCCTTTCTCAACACTCACTGTGTGTGCGGGGATGTCGGTGAGCCAGCCATACCTGGCAGCTAGGCTTGCTGTCACCATAGGTCTATGTGGCAGAGGCAGGGGGCAGAAAGGCAAGTGTCCGTCAGGTGCTCTCGCCTCCTGCGACAGGGCCGCCCTGCAGGCCCTCTTCTGAGCCCCTCTCCCTCAGCCCTGCCCTCCTGCCTCCTTGCCGCCCTCTTGCTCCCAGCCCCAGAAGACTGGCAAAGGCCCCCTCGCCACGCCTGCCAGCCTTCAGGTGAGGAGGGCGAGGCGTGCTGGCCACGCGCTGGCTTTCAAATTCACATGTCAGCATTTTTCATGTTAGTAATGCTCCTGGTATTTCAGTCACTTTAAAATCCATGAGGCTGGCGGGATACGGCCACCCATCTTCCCTCTTCGCAGTACATGGTCCATGTTGACCAGTGTTTTTTCCAACTGTACTTGCCTGCTTCTCTCAGCTTTCCATTGATGAATAAATTGTGCTACTGGTTGCTCAATGGCTGACACCTTGATAATTTTAGACTGGAGCCCATCTCAGGCATAGGTTGCACCTGGGTTTTCTCAGACCTGGCTGACTTAATTGCAGTGCTGCAGGTGATTCTGATGCACACTCCAGCCAGATTCTCCTAAAAGAAAAGAGAGAGAAAAAGAAAGAAAAGCAAAGAGAGAAGAGCAGCCTCCATTCTTATTGAAATTTCAGGTCCCGTGCTGTACCCTCCAGATTTAGAAATCTTACACCTGGCAGGGAGTAGGGGAAACTCAGCTTACACGGAGTCCGCTGCAGTTTTATGAGAGGTTTTATCCGGAGAGGACAAAGTTAGGAGAGTTAGTAATTTACCCAAGACATTCCAGATGGCAAATAGTTCTCTGTCACTTACTGACTGTCTTCCATGGTGCATACTCGACAGGAATTGTCTCAAAGTGTATGTTCTAGTTTAATCCTATAACTTCTAAGAGAAAAATGAGGGTAAGTCTGAGACAAAATGCTTTCAAATTCTTGTCCTATGGTCAGAAATACCTGATGGAATTCAGAGTGCCATTGTTTTTTTTTGTTTTTTGTTTTTGTTTTAAGAGCCTTTTAAAATCCCGACTAACCTACAGTATAACTAACATGGGACATTTCTGATACAGTCTGTGCTAGGATTCTATCCCTAAAGTCATTTTTTTCTTGAAGGACTTTCTGATTACCTTTTCCTGAATGATTCCTATGAAAGTAAGAAGAGGAGGCCTCTCAGAGTTTCTGCTGTGTGTGTGAGCGTGTGTGTTTTAGAGAGATCCACCATGTGAGGACACCCACCTACCTAAGCATAGACCCTAGTAACAGATTATTTGGGGGAAAAGTGGTACATAAAAGTCAGGGGCAAAGGACTTACTTTTCAAGCCCTTGTACTGTTGGAACTTTTTTTCTTTTTTTCCCACACTAAGTAGTTTGTATTCTGAGGAAATCCAGGGCACATACACCTCCTTTCCATGGCTAAGGAAGAAGAATGTGTCCCCATCCATTCTGTGGTGTTAAATGGTCTCATGGTCCATCCAGAGACCAACGCAGTGACCAGGAGGCAGGCGCCTTCGCTCCTGCAGGAGCTGCTTGCTGCAGGGGAAGCCAGGTGCTCGGGGACCTGGAGGAGACCCTGCAGGAGATCCAGCAGGCTTGCAGAGGCAAACACAGCAGTAGCTGCCCCTCAATAAGACAGAAAGCATCGCCAATGCCCTCACAGAACAAAGGCAGCACGGGTTTTATATTTTACAGCATAACATGAATGGTGCACTATTATTGTACATTCTTAGCTCCTAAAATCATTATGGATCTTCATGTGATTCTTTATATCCTTAAAATGTCACCTTCTTTTCCTCCATTTATTTGATACGTTCTTGCTAGGTGCTTCCTTGATTTTCAGCTCCCTCTGAGAGAAGCTTGGTGGAGGGGAGAGGTGGGGTTCAGGTGTGGCACACTCCAGAAAGGTGCCTTCTCATGGCTGTCTCTGGATTTCAGTTTTCTGATCCACAACAGAAGGGACTTGGAGATGGCATTCTCCAAGATCCCACCTGGCTTGCAGAGCTGACATCTCTGTTGCAATTCAAAGAGAAAACCAGAGGTCAGGTCCCCACTGTGCCCCATGCCAGCTCCAGGAGAGTTTTACCTTATTCAAGGAAAGGGGCCTCGTGAAATTCATCAAGACTTATTTAATGCCCCAACTTTACGTTTAGGATGAGCCCCTATGCATACATAATTCACAATTGCTCTGAAGGCGTCTCATGATTGTTGTTATTGATTTTTAAGTGTGTTCATCCTCAGCTTCTAAATCCATTGCAAAGAACAAATACACATTTAAATATTTATTATTATCCGAGATTGTGGCCACACACTTCCTCATCCTCCCACTTGCATCTGCTCTGGGAGTGAACAGATGGGTGTCGCACCCAGTTCTAAAAGCCAGAATTCAAGGGCTTTGTGCTTTCTACTAAAAGAAACTGTAGCGAGGCTGATGAAGTAGCAAGTTGCACTTAAGTTCTCCTAGGTTTTCCTCACTGACTGGGCAGGATTTCCATACAGTTCTCAAATTTGCAACAACAGTTTGCCAAAGATATATTGACAGAATGCCCATTGAAGTATTCAGGTTTCTCTGGGGTCCTTTGCTTCACTGGGCTGCTCAGTCTTCCAGACTTGAAGTCTTGCTGTTATCTTAAGTTCCTGTGCTGCTGGTTTCACCCACCTGGGTAGCTTCAGATTCTAAGGATCTAAATAGTTGCCATGCTGCTTGAATCCGTGGCCTCTCACTCTCTCTGGTGTTTCTGCCATAGTTCAATTCATACCTGGTCTCTTTAGCATCTCTTTCAAATTTCTAACTTTCTATAAAACAAAGAGAGGTGGGTGTGGAAGTACTGGAGGAGCAAAGAGGAATGAAGAACACTAAGCCCAGGGGGCATTCCAAAAGACAGCGTCGTCCTAGGGCAGAGGCTGCTACCTCGGTACAGGACAGGGCACGGCCAACTTCTTGCATCCTGCCTGGGAGATTGAGCTTAATCCAGAGGTAAATGTGAACTGTTCAAAGTTTGTGGAAATGGAGAATTTCATGATTGCTTCTGTTTGAGAAAGGTGGTTTACTAAGGAAGCAGAGGAAGGACTAGAGGGAGGAGACCAATTGTTCTACAAGCCAGATGAGCCACCTTCAGAGGCCACACTCCCTGAGTGCCTGTGCACACAGAGTGAAGGGAATGCAGAGTAGAATCCACAGGAAGTGGTCATCAGAGTGGAACGTAAGCCATAGACAAGAGGTACGCCGATGTCCAGGACACTCCCTTGAATAACTGGGTCGATGCTGGTGGCAGAACAGGGATACAAACCCAGAAGTACGAGAAGAGGAGTAAAATAGGAGGGTGATCAGCATCTTAGTTACTGATATTAATTATTTGTCACCCAAGAAACAACCAGGTAAAGATATTTAGTAAATAGTGGTAATCATTACAAAGTTTTAAGAAGGTAATGGTCTTATCTACTAGTATTGAAAATGTTAATTGATGTTAAAAATGTTACACATTTAAGGAAAATGTACCTCCAGGCATCCTTCCTACCCAGGAGAAATGCTCTTACATGTGCAGAGAAATCTAAGTTGGTTTTATTGATGCCTTGTTATAGCACAGGAAATTGGAAACATTGT
The DNA here is from genome assembly GCA_004024805.1 of Geosciurus inauris. Taxonomy (NCBI): domain Eukaryota; kingdom Metazoa; phylum Chordata; class Mammalia; order Rodentia; family Sciuridae; genus Geosciurus; species Geosciurus inauris. Next base: position 3,848 of record PVHX01015807.1, read on the forward strand.
AATAGCCTATGAATGAGTAGATAAAATTTGGTCTTTTAATATGATGAAATGCGACATACACGTTAAGGAATATGATGGCATGATGGTGGCCCTTGCCACCTTCAGTGGTGTAAGAACTCCCACCCTGGCTACTTCTCACCTGCCAGGTGACATCACTAGTATGTACCTGGGATAAGAAGCAGGTCAGGGCTCTTGCTGGCCAGTGACAATCATGACATAGGTATATTTACATCAGAAGAATATAATATTATAAAGAATTAATGCTGAGTGAGAAACACAAGTTCCACATTGATTATTACAGTGTGATCACGTTTCTGCTGAAAATAGAGAAATCAAAGTATATTCTCAAAGGACATGGTATTAGGGGCTGGGATTGTGGCTCAGTGGTAGAGTGCTTGCCTCGCATGCGTGAGGCCCTGGGTTCGATCCTCAGCACCACATACAAAGCAATAAAATAAAGACACTGTGTCCATCTACAACTAAAAAAATAAAAATTAAAAAAAGGACATGGTATTATATTCCCATAGAAAAGAAAAAAGCCTCTGGAAGGAGAAAATACCCAATTTCACCACAATCTCCTCCTACAAAAGTGGAGGGAATGAAGGGAAGAAGCAGGACTGGGGATCACACTTTTGGAGGGAGATAGCTGCACCTGTAATGTTCTAATGTGTTAAGGGAGCATATTTTATTAAGGAAGGTCTGAGTGATTTAATTAAAATCATTTCAAAGGCAAACCAAGCAATCAAATAATAGCAAACCAAGAATGTTTCTTAGGTTCTCAGAATTCTGGAGTGCCAGCCAGCCTCGTTGCGCGTCTCTGCTGTGGAGGAGCAGGATGTGCCTGTGCTCAGGGATGAAGGCGGGGCCTCCACTGGGACCCTGCTTTCAGCTGATCACACTAAATTCTTTTTAAACTAACATGCTGCCCTCTCATAGCTCCCCTGGGCACTTCCTCCTGTCCCCTCCACGGTCCCAAACCATCAAGTGGCTCTGTCCTAGAAGAGCTGCTCCTGTCCTCCTGTGCCTTTTTTGCAAAAGCCTCCCCAAGCAGGAACTTCGGATCTCCAAGCTGTCAAGCAGCCTAACAGCACAGCTGGCAAAAGCCAGCTCCGTTTGACTTCCCATCCCTCCACGTTCCCCAAGGCTGGACAGATGGAGGCCCAGCACCCGATGTCCTGCTGACAATGATGCATGAGCAGAGCAGAGGAAGGGGCTGAAAACGTTAGGAAAAGAGCCCGAGGCAACTTCTTTTTCATAGATAAGTATAATGACTCTTTGGACTCTTCCTACCATTTTGTGTTGTGGAATTCAATGTGATAAATAATTACTGGTCATCAATAATATGATAAATAACATGGTTTCTACTACTGAGGAGAGAAATGTGCTATATTTATAATATAGTTATGATGAAAGAAAAGCTAGATAGGAGCCTTGGAACATGGACTTCAGAGGCAAAGGCATTAAATTGCTCTCATCTGGGGAATGGAAAAGCTGCTTGGAGAATGTTGTGGCTGAGCCAAACCACGGAGACAGGTGGGGTTCCATCAGGGGGAGCAGAGAGAAGAGACGGGACTCCTGTACAGCCTGTGTGGAGATGAAGCTTTCATTTTGATCCACTCTTGAGCTTGGACTGACATGCAGCAAAGCACCGCTCAATTCTGTCAGTGCAGTGGAACAAACAGTTGAACCGATAGTCTGGCAAGAAGATGGCAGACCAGCCCGCTGGTTTACCGAATTTTGCTCTATGTTTCAAGTTGCTGCGTTGATGTTATACACATTCAGATGCTGCCTGCCTAAAGGAGTCTCTGGCTTTGAGGTGCAGGAGACTTCCTGTAGCAGAAGTAAAGCAGCAGAGGTTTCTGCTTGCCTGTGTGGGCAGCTCGTAGATTATAAAGAAGTGAGGAAATGGAGAGAAATCACTCTTTGGAGATGTGTTGTGGCTCCTTTTTAGCTGTTTTCAGGGAAGTACATGCAAAGTGTCTCATTGTCTTTGTCCACAGGGAACACATTATGGGTCACTGAGGCCACTGTTTACCTGAACAGGTGCTGAAGCACAGCATCTGCAGGGCTCTTGACCTTTTCCAACTGAGCAAATGTTCAGCAAGGACTTTTAAGCAGCCGGGCACCATGGCGCATACCTGTGATCCCAGCACTTGGGGAGACTGAGGCAGGAGAATCGCGAGTTCAAAGCTAAGCAACTCAGTGAGACCCTGTCTCTACGTAAAACACAAAATAAGGTTCGAGATGTGGCTCAGTGGTCGAGTGCCCCTGAGTTCAATCCCCAGTACCAAAAAAAAAAAAAAAAAAAAGTAAGAAAAGAGAGAACTTTTAAGCATAGTGACACCTCGTGTGTCCAGTTGGCTGAAATTTGCTGTGGGAAACCCATAATGGGGAGAGCCATGAGGGTCTGTGCTGAGCTGAGGCTGCCAAGATACCACACTCCTTTAGAAGTGGAGATGGCTGAATGGGTGACTGGCCATCAGATGTGCCGAGTACTTTCTGGGTGTGATGCATAATTACATTCCAATTATTTGGAAAAAAAAGTCAAAATTAATGCTTAAAGCTGATGCTTCCAGTGGCAAACTGGCTTCTTTTAAATTTTATTTCAAACTAATGATTTTAATCAATACAATTATACTCTTCCTATTGTAATACACACCCTTTCTCAGAATTCTTTATAAACACCATAATAAATCATACTTCACTGATTCAATTGATAAAGCCTTCTCATTTCCACTTTGTCAATGATGCTCAAGTAAGTAGAAGTTGTGAACCTGTGAAGCTTTCCCTTACTCTGTCTGGGAGAATAAAGTTTGCTAGCTATTATCAAATGATGTCCACAACTCTGGAAGAGAACAGAGGAGTAACAACTGATGAGACCCAGGTTCAGTAGAGGATTTCTATGAGGTGCACCATCCACCCTCATCCTGCTCTGCTTGGCTTACTATCCCTGGGCCCTGGTAATGCTTTTAATGAATGAACAATTTTTCCAATAAATAGAGGTGGAAGAAACTGCTTTGTGACTGGCACCACTCTCCATCAGTTTCAATGTCATAAATACTGGCTTATTCTTGGCTGGGCCAATAGCTTGCTGTGCAATCATTTAAAAATGGCTTTTTAAATGATTGAACATTATTTAATACCTCTGCACTTTAATTCCTTTAAGTGCCAAATGAAGTGTTGACTTATATGATTTGAACATTATTTTCATATCTAAGATATCAAATATCTCATTTTAAGATGTAAATAGTCAAAGTACACACAAACAAAACACAACTTAATTGTGTTTTTAAAATCAAAGAGTGAAATTTAAACAAATGGAATGAAGAATTATGTCTCCAAATAAAATAGTGCATTTGCAATGTGATTAATCTGCCCCTCCCTAAAACAGGCTTCAGATTTGCTTATGACAAGGTATACCTATTTAATATCTATTTGAGTCTAGAGACAGATCTTCAGTAGCACCAAATAAAAGCAAATGTTCAAGACTCTTCAAAATGACTCCTCAGGAAATTGACTTTGATGCATTGATCTATTAAGATCCTAAGAATCATTTGATGAAGAATGCCACGGGGATAGGATTACAGAACTGGTATTGAGCAAGGGAAGAAGTAACCTAGAGGACATGAATGTGCCTCCTGTGACATCTTCCAGGGGAGTCCACCCTTTGCTGGTGCCCAGGCCTCTGGGTCTGGGGCCTCTCCATCGCGCTCTCTGCCTGCTGCAGCCTGATGGGGCCCATGGTCCTCGTGAGATTCTTCTCTGGTGGAAGCGCCTCACCATCTCCCCACCTGAACCCCACCCTGTGAGACAACAAAGAGGGAATTGGGCCTCTGCACAGAGACTGCTTCTTGCTGAGCTTGTGTTCTTGAAATCACTGGTGACGAGTGCTGAGTGCTCTCCTTTCAGTTCTCAGTACTGCCTCTTCCCAGGCCAGTGACCTGGGCAAGCTGCCGACCCCTCTCACCTTCAGATGTCCCTTCTGAAAAGGAACATAGCATTTCCACCTTGCCACCTGTCCTTCAGGTAACACCAGAACGAACATGTTAAGAGGTTGGAGCAGGAGGTAGACTGGCGAGGTATGGTCCACATGCTGAAGAGACGGGGCAGGGGAGAGCTAAGTGAAACCAGAGCTGGGACCCAGACCAGCAGGCGAATAGACACACACTTAGGAGGACAAAGGAGACTGGAGGAAGAAGCACATGTGTCAGCGCTGGACAGTGCTGGGCTGTGGGGTGTGGGAAAAGGCGCCCAGCCTCAGAACGTCTGTGAGCCAAGTGGGTGGTGTCTTCGGAAAGTCCATCCATGTGTCTGCCTCTCCTTTCTTTGTTTCTTCCTTCCACATTTTCTTCCATTCTTCTTTCAACAAAGACTTATTAGGTACTCAAAAATACTACATGCATGTTGAACTTCAAAGGGACCCTGATAAAAAAGCGGGATGTAATTGATCTCTGCTTAGTATTTAATGTTAGATCTCAAGGAAATACAATTTTGAAGCTCCTTAATGTATGCCTTGGGTGGTGGGTGAATCCGTCTATCTATAGATCCTTCTGTATATCTTATCTAAACGTCCATTGATCTACATAAGCTTAGTATTCTCAGTGTGTGTGTGCATGTTTCTATCTATAGATCTGCCGATCTATATATTATATAGCTTATGTATCTACATGTCTGTCTATTGATCTATATAACCTTGAAGTTTCTCAGTGTGATGTGAACATGTGTCTATGTACAGATATGCATATTTGTATATTATATATCTTATCTATCAACGTGTCTGTCTATTCATCTATATAAATTTGAAGCTTCTCAGTGTGTGGGTGTATACATATGTCTGTTTATAGATTTGCCTATCTATACATTATGCATTGTTCCTATCTATATATCTATTGATCTATTAGTATATTTTAGCAACCCTAAGTGTGTATCGATTCTTAGACTCTTCTGTGTGTGTGCACATGTCTATCCATAGATCTGCCTGTCTGTATATTACTTATCTTGTTTATTTACATGTGTACATGCTTACTTCCCCCTTATCCCCCCACCCCCTGCTCCTGAGGACCAGTGACCTTGAGGGGAAGAGTAGTTCATGGAAGGAGAGGGTCAGAGGGTGCCCAAGGGAGCCACGCACCTTAGCTGAGTGCTGAGAATCCATGGTTGGGCCCAGGTGGCTCCTGATGGGCTCTGCCCTTCTCTGCACAGTGAGATGGATGGACCAGGGCATTGGTGGGAAGGGAGCGGTGGGGTCAAGAATGCAGCCTCTTCTCTTGCCTAATGCAGTTGGGAAGATACTGAGGTGGTGATGAGAGGAGAGTGGCACGGTCACCTCTCTGGTGCAGACAGCACAGTGGGGCTCGCAGGCTGTGCTCTGGTGCAGAGCCCACCCTGCAGCACAGGTGGGCTCCGGGTGAGCACGCCCCTTCCCTGACCCAGGGCTCTTGGTGCAGCCCCTCCTCTGTCTGGAGAGTCCAATCATCACACCACTTCCCCCTTATTGCACCCTCCGCACCTTTGCCTGCAGACACCGAATCCCAGTCTGGGCTCCTGACAGCCCCCCTTCAGCTTGATCTGAGTCCCCCGCCTGCTTCTCTCCTCTGCGTCCTCTTTCTCACATTTCCACTTTTCCATCGTTTCCAGAGATTCTCCAAACTCTCCATGCAACCTGCTCCCAGCTGAACCCAGCCTTCTCCTAACCTGTCCAGTAGGCACCCACAGACCATCCTGTAGAAGCTCAGGGAAAAAGGCGACACCTATCTTATCTGGCTGCAGGGAACCAGCAGCACACTTCCATTGGTAATTAGGTAAATGTCTCCCAGCAAGGTTGCCTCAGGCTGTCTGGAGTGCATGTAATGCTGCCAGCCTGTTAGCGCAGCAGGCTCACCAGCCCCGATTATCGCTACTGGGGAGCTTGAAAACCCATGGCCTATCCACTGAGTAGGGCAGCAGCCAGTGGGGGCTGGGGCTCAGGTTCCCAGGTCAGGGGTCCTTCCGTTTTCTAGGAGGGCAACTTGTTGACCAGAAAGAAATCAGAAGAGGGGCATATTGTTGTGTCAAGAAGAGCCTCAGACTGGCTCTAGGACTCGCTCAGGTCAGGCGAATTCCACTTCTTTTTCCAAAGGAGATCCAGCCTCTTAGTGAATCCTTGGAGATGTGAAGAGAGATCAAGGATTTATTTCAAAGAAAACAAAGAAAGCCATGCTGAGGGTGATTTTGACATTTTAGAATATGTGCTAGGAAAGCTTTGACATCTGTGACCTCAATAATTGAGAGGTTTAGCCATGCTGTGAAGGGTGGGGGCCAGCAGGCAGCGCCTGTCAGATACCATGTCAGCATTGATAAATGCGTTATTTTGTGCTCTGTCAAAATGCTCGTGTTAGCTGGGCGTGATCTCTCTCACACATGGAACATGGCTGCACCATCTGCTCCCTTTGGAGGCAATATCTTGAGCCCATCTCCATGCCCAAGCCAGGCCCATGGTTTGCCCTAACATGGAGAGGACTTGTGGGTACGCAGAGGTGCCAGGCTCTGGTCTTTGTGAGCATAAAGGCTTTGAGTGCTTTGAGACTTTGGGGGCTTATTGGTGTCCAGCTGTGGTCCTGGGCTTGATAAACCACCCTTGCCATCCCTGCCATTCATTCAGGGACTGCTGGAGCATTGGTTCAGTGCTAATGTTTTTATAATGTGCCTTCTTTGGGACAGATTGGGATCAGAAAGCAGGCTGTTAAATGCCCTTTGTTTTTCTTCGAACAAGGTTCTTTTAAAATCATCACTCTCGTCAAACCAGGGCTGGTGTCTCTGCTTGGCAGAGCCCACTGTGACCGCTGTCAGCGAGGGTATTCTATCAAGACGCCCATGTTCACTGTCAGCTGCAGGGGTCCCACACTCGGTGTCAGGAGGAGGAGGGGACGAGGCTCTTGATTAATGTTCAAGTCCTTCAAGTACTCTGTCTTTGTGTCTGGGGAGCACCAGGGCATTGCCGGGACAGAGTGGAATCCTGGGCTGTAATTAGTTGAGGCTGGAACTCTGACCAGCAGCAGGCAGCAGCCCGGAGCCGCCCAGGGCTCCAGGCACATGCCAGCTCACCCTTTCCATTCACGTATGGGATGTTACCAAATTTTTGAGCTTTGACGTGTCCCTCAATAAAAAGGATTGCTTTTGATGCATGGAATGATAAAAACATTATGGGAAAAAAATGCTCTTTTCTGATGCTTGGCTCCTAACTCAACAAACACAGTTTCCTTTAAGTTCAAGTTTGTTAACAGCAGACAGTTTGTAGTATAAAATAAATTATAAATCATTTTAGAAAGATGAAGCATTCTACTATGTGACATGAGTTCATCATATGCATATAGTTTATGAAGTGACATAAGTCAGAGTTCCTTTTGGGGACAATAATGAGAGGCACCTCTGAGCACATAGCTGGAAGACTGAGGGCCTGAGATCCTCCACTTAGAGCCCTGGAGCTCCTGTGCTATGTGGGCATCCAGTTCAGTGTCCTTGACCACAGCTTCCCAGACTCGCAGGCTTTCTCTGCCAGGAAGTCCCTCCACCCAGCAACCAGCACATGATGCAGCTGCAGCCAGGGGTGATGACTCAGAGTACCTGACCCCTTATTGCAAATGTGGGCTCACTCTCTGTAGAGAGCCAGTGAGTAAATATTCCTCACTCCCCGCAGCATGTCTCAGTTTCATAGCTGTGGTGCAGGAGCAGCCATTGATGAAGAATAAACCAATGGCCAAGGCTGCATGCCCATAAAACTTCATGTCCCAAATTTGATCAGAGGCCAGATTTGGTGGCACACCTGTCTGGACCCCAGGGTCACTGTACTAACATATTCTATCTGAAATTTTGAGTATAAGAAAAGTAAGACAATCATCGTGTCCTCAAGCCACCAGCAATTCTGCTATTTATTTCCCTCAGATGCAGTCAGAGTGTCAAGCTGTCCAGTCTTTGTTCAGCTCTGAGATAGGCCATGTGTGCCTGTGTTTGAGATTCTGATATCTTACTTACCAAAGATTCTTATTACTATCTTATTACAAACATAGAAATTCATTCAGAATATTTCAAAAGACATGCCATCCGTGGCTGACCGACAGGAAGTACCATGTTCTTGCCGTAGTGAGAGAAAGATGGAGTGAAACATCACTTTCAATCTTTTTAAGACCATAAGAAAATACGTGTTTGTTTTAAAAGCATCTTAATATATATTACAAGACATTTTAAAGGTCAGTGTAATTCAGAGTCTTTTCTTTTGAGTGTCTGCTAAATTCCATGGGCTGAGGGGTCTGATGCTGATCATTCCTTTCACTACTCGAGATCTCCCTGTATGTTCAGCGGTGGCAGGAAGGACTCACAAGACTGCACAAGCATCTTTTTTAATCACAATGAAGGCTTGGCACTCGGGTCAGCGGCTGGCTGGCTTCTTCTTGGTCCATCTTTTTCTTTGTACTCCCCTGTTGACAGAGCAGATGTCAGGGGTGGGTGAGAGCATCTTTCTCTGCTCTCCTCTACCAGATGCCTAGGCTCCAACAGAGTGACCCTCTCTAAGCAGCACCTCTGTTTGCTCCCTTTAGGGCCTGACCACCTGGGAGTAGGCCACCCTGTCTCATTAAAAGATGAACCCCTGCCCAGAGGCAGCTGAGCTAAGGCTCCTAGCCATGGGAGCAGATGACATGAATAGAAATGGGGAGGGGAGGTCCGGGGGGGCCACCCCAGCCTAGCCTCTAAACCATCATCCTTCCCCAGTGGAAGGATAGACTTGAGGTTTTCCAAATGTATATGTCAAGTGCCAGCACTTAGGAGGAAATGCACCACTGTTCCCTCTCTCCAGCTGCACCACTGCTGAGGTCCCCAGGTAAAGAGGGGTGGAGAACATGCTCAGCATGGAGACACAGCTCCACCTGTCTGTGCTCACAGCTCCTAAGCCTGAGCCAGGTGAAGGAGGCGCAGACACGCACCGAGGTGAACACAACTGGGCACAGAAAAGGCAGAACTCATTTCTCTGCTCTGAGAGGCGACACTGGCCTCCACTCAAGCACTCTGAAATGCTCAGGGGGCAGCTCCACAGAGGAGCAGGAGTGCGGGCCTCCGTGCAGGCTGCGGTGTGCTGCTCCCTGCTCTGCCTTTCCCTGGCATGGGCTGGCTGGGCAGGTCCGCCACTTGCACAGGTCTCTCTGTAAAGTGCAGGGGCTGTTGCTGGTGAATACCACTTTTTCTGTCTACTTGTTAGTCCTGCTCTTAGGACAAATGCAGAAGTACTTGGTGGTTGACAACGAGCTTTCTGCACATAAGATGTTCTGATCGGGGCTGGTCTCGGGGTGACTAGCGTTTCTCTCATACTCAGCCAAAGTGGCACAGGACCAGTGATGAAGGTCAAACACACCTGTTCCCATGAGTGCAGGGTCTGGTGTGAGAGAGGGGCACACAATGCACTCACCATCAGCCAGGTGTGATGAGCCTGTGCTCACGAGGCGCCCACACAGCACCCAGGGGTCCAGGGAGAGGCCCAGGTGAGGGCAGGGAGCTGGCTGTGAACTCAGACATGGTTAAGTCTAAATCCAAGTTTTCTTCCTTAGAAATAGGATGGCTTTGTACAGTTCAATCAACCTCCTCAGGCTCATTTCCCTCACCTGTGAGGTAAGAGTGACATGTAAGATGTGACTCTGTAGCTTCCTTACTGTGGGGAAAGGTGACTTACGGACAAGCTCAGTAGCTCTGATGCTAAGGTATGGATGGCCACTCTTGCCCATCCCGGGCCAGAGGGGTAAGGGAGAAAGAGGAGGAAGCCCTGCACAGAGGCAGGTGCATCTGAGTGGGGCTGGGGGCACACATCAGAGTTCAGTCCACTGGGCGCAAGAGACAGCGCAAGCCCTGCAGCTGGTCAGAGTGCGCAGCCGCTGTGTGCACTGAGGCAAGCAAGTGAAGGGGCATTGCAGATGCCAGGCCAAGCACCAGAGCCAGGTAGAGGCCTTGGCTTGATGCTCCTGGCTTTGAAAGTCGTTCTTCTTTCTGGGGAGATCTGACCATTTAGGGATGTTCTTATAAGATTTTCATATTATGTGCATGTTAGCTCATCCTTCCCTCCCTCCTAGGTTCTTGCCCAGAAGAACGCTGCCAAGAGGGCAGAAATGAGCAGCATTTATTCTCTGGCTCTCACAGTTCCTTAGAACTCCTTAGAACTTCCTGGGGGGAAATGACATGGATGGAAATCTCCACTGATGGTGACTCCCATGCCGTGGGGCGTGGTCAGGGATAGGCAATGAAAGGGTGTGAGAGATGTGGGTGGGGAGACAACATGAGCATGTGTGCCTGAGTGTGTGGGTGAGTGTGTGCCCGAGTGCATGCCTGATGTGTGCTGGTGTTGGTGTAAGGTGTGGGTGTACGTGTGTACACACGTGCATGGCTTGATGTGCAGAGAGGGTGTGGGGGGTCGTGCGTGGGTGCAGGCCTTAGTGTGTGTGTGCGTGTGACAGTGTGGCAGGGGTGGCAGGTCCAAGCCTTTCTTGGTGTGTGCTGTTCCCTTGCAGGGTGGCCACAGTAGTAGCTCTGGGACCTGGGTGCTTGGGACCATTGTGCCTGGCCACCCATACACACAGCGAGCCAGGCGACCACTGGCTGCAGGGCTGACTGCAGGATTTCTGTGTCTGCCTTGCGTGGGGTCCTGTTCTGCCTGGGTGCGGCTGGACTGGACAGGTGCCGTAAACACCCATGAACTCCGAAACAATGCTGATAAATGACACCGTTGGTGTTTGAAGTTGGGGGTGAAAAACGTGTACAGTCCCCTCCCCTCAAATCAGGCTGCTGGGGAACACCACCGGGGAGCTGGGAAGCGACCAGGGCAGTGCAGGTGCAGGCTTGGGGAGGTGCCAGGGCGACGGGCACCATCAGCTTTGCAGGCGCTTTTGTTAGCCGGAGAAAGCTCCCCACGGGAACCCCACACAGAGGCCCGAGTGCTTGTCACTTCGTAATAAAACACAAAGGGGTAAGAGAAAATCACCACAATTTGTTCTTCACTGGAAGAAATCAGTATTAAGGTAGAAGGTGAAATAGCTTCACGAAGGCTGTTTCGTCAGGGGTGAAGGGCCCTGGGGACAGTACAGGCTGTGACCAGCTGGGCTTCCTGGCCTGGCTGTCAGCAGGGCTCAAGGGCTGTATATGGAAGGCGTGCTGTGTGTGCCTTGTGGGAAGCAGTAAGGGGAGCAGGACAGGCCCAGTGACAGAAGGGACTCTGAGGACACATTTGCTGGCCTCCTTCCATGTGCGACATGTTGACCAGGGCTCTTGATTTATTGCCAGACTCTTACCATGCCCAAGCCAGTACTGTAAATACTATCTCCATTTTATGGATAAGGAAACAAAAGCTCAGAGAGGTTAAGGAACTTACAAAGACACAGAGAAATTAAGGATTAAGGATTTGGCACTGAGTTTTCAACTGAGCACTTCATAGATGTATTAGTGAGTCTTGCTACCATAACAAACAACTCCCAAACACAAAATACCTCTGGCTCATAGAATAGATGCTCTTTTCTCCCTCGTGGGTCTGTGGTTTGAAGGTGCCTGTGAGCTTTGATTGGCTGGGCCTAGCCTGACTCTGGGGTACAGGTGAGCTAAGGCATCCAGCAGCCATCTGGAGATGAAGTCCTGGTAGGCTCTTCACCATCCCCATGTCTTTGCTTTTTTGGGATGTCATGTAAGAGGAACCACGTGGTGTGCAGACTTTGCACTTCTTTCCCTTGGCACAGTGTTGGACGAGGGATGCTTTTTATTGCTGAGTCATTATCTGTGCGCTGAGCACAGAGCAGTGGTCGGCTTAGCTATTTCCCAGTAGAAGCATGTTTGTTCTCCTCAAGATTTCTTTTTTTCAATGATATAAGGTTGCTGCCAGTATTCTCTAATGGGAGTGAACACTAGTTTTCATTTCTCTTGGGTAAAACCCCAAGAGTGGGATTGGTTGGTTACAGGGCTGCATGTCTGCATTTTTCAAAACTTACCAAATTTTGCCAAAGTGGTTCTGTAGCACAATAAGTGCATTGCAGCTCTGAGGCATGAACGTTCCTCTCTCCCACCTCTTTGCCAGCACGTGGTGGTATTATTTCAATATCATTTTTAATAGGTGGTATTCCCAAGTAGCTAGAGCTTCACCTTTCTACAATACAGAACTGAGACCACTCTTCTGGAAAGAGATTATATACATCCACCCATTTGCTTATCCATTCAGTCACTGTACATTCATTTACAAACATATATGTGAGCAGCACTATTTCATTGTGGTTTTAATTGGCATTTGTCTAATGATTAATGATTTTGAGCATTTTTCTCTATTTTACTAGAGATTACTGCAAAACTCAATTGTCATTTCCTAGAACTTAGTAGAACAACTAAAAACGAGACAATCTTTTTCTTCATTTGTTTTCTTTCCCGATGCTATTTGCATCCTTCTTTATGTCCAAGTTTCTGTCTGGCACTGTATGCTTTGTGGATGTTCAGCTTTGCTGACATGCCACTCCCTCCATTTTTAGCAGAGGGAAGTTTTAATTCTCCATTTTGAAAACACATTTTCACTGTGTAGAACATTCTGGGTTGAGAATTTTTTTGTTTGTTTGTTCATTTGTTTTGTTTTGTTTTTTGGGACACTTTAAGTATCACTCCATTATTTTCTGGATGACATGGTTTCTGAAAGAAAAGTCTGCTGTGATTCTACTCCTCTGCAGAGGACATGTCTTTGTCTTTTTTCACCTTCCTTAAAGATTTTATGTTTCTATTTGATTTTCTGCAGTTTGCTTAAATATGTTCAATTGTGATTTTTGTGTGTATGCATGTGTATGTTGGTAATTATTCTGCTTGTTTTTCTTTAAGGTTTTGAGCTTTCTGAATTGGTGTCTGTCATTGATTTTGGAAAATTCTTCAACCATTTCTTCTTTATGTTTTCTCTTTCCTCCCTCTTTTCTTTCTGAGAGACCAATGACCTGTTTCTTACATGGTTTAACGTTATTCCATAGCTCCTGGATGATCTCCTTAAAATTCACGTACTCCTCTCTTTGGCACATTGGTTTAGGTAATTCCTTCTAACCTGTGTTTACCACAGCATCTTTCCTTTCCTCTGTGAAATAGGGATGAGACTATCAGACGAGGCTGCCACAACAAAAAGCCCCATCAGAGTGGATCACCACAAAAACAAGTCTCATAGTTGCAGAGGCTAGAAGTCTGAAATCAAGGTGTCCAGAAGGCCAAGACACCTCTGCAGAAGCAAGGAAGAATCTTTCCTTCTTTCTTTCAGTTCCTGGTGGCCTCAAGCACTCCAATGTGTGCATTTTTCCGCAGGTGTCTTCTCCCTGTGTGCCTTTGGGTTTCCAGTTCTCCCTTTCCTTATAAGGACACTAGATGTTGGTTTAAGGCCTGCCCTAGTCTAGCATGACCTCGCTTTAACTAATTACATCTTTGCAAATCCTATTTCCACCAAATAAGGTCACATTCTGAGGTTCTAGGTGGACATGAATTCAGGGCAACACTACTCAACCCAGGAGATGTATAAATGGCATGTTGTATCTCTGTTTCTGTATTTTGCAAGCCTCTTATTTCCATCTTATGCCTTCAAATGGGTTTTATTCTCCATTAAAGTTCCCCATATATTTCTGCCTGTTCTCCACGTTATTTTCTAGACCCTCAAGCAAGTTACTCACAGTTGTTTTAAATTCCTTGTGTGACAGTCTGTGCATCAGCATCGTATCTATGTCTCATTCTCTTGATTGCTTTGTCCCATGTCAGTGCGTTGTGTTTCCTTGCCTTATTTACTCCTCATCATTTTTGGTTGTAGCCAGATATCTTGTGTGGAACTGAAGAGATTGACATAAACGGTTTCTATGCCTGAAAACAGAAGCACCTCTTTCACTACTGCGCCTGTAGTGTGGAGGTTTGCATCAACCTCCTGAGTATGTGGACTGTGTATTTTTCAATATCTAAAAATGATCAGATTGTACTATCAATGTCAGCTAAGAAAGCAAAATAAAGGCAAAGCTGGCCTGTCCTGCTTTAGCTGGAATGAGGCAAGCTCGAGAGCCAAGAGATGAGCAAGCGAGAAGTGCTCTAGAAATGGAAACTATTTTTGTACTTTCTCTTGATTTTGCCCACGTGTCAGGTAATTAGTGGCCTCTGAACAGCCGCACAGGTGGCCTCCTGAGCATACTATTTAAGGGCACCTCGCCATGAGTTCTTTTGTGGAAGGAAGAAAGAAAACTCCCTCCTTTCCTCTTTTTTTTTTTTTTTCTTTTTTCTTTCTGTATCCAACATATTTTGTGTATCCAAAGGCAATGTTCTGGGCTTAGGATACTGAGATGGAAAAGTCAAGATCTCTCCCTCTGAGAAGCTCCTACAGATAGAGAGCAAAGAAATCAGAAGTACATATTTCAGTTTTTGCATATTGGCATTTCAAGGCGGGGGAGGGGGGTATGCGCGTCCTTGTGCTGGGAACACTCTCCCTTTCTGGCTCGCTCACTCTTTGTTGCTGGCTCCCAGTAGATGTGCGTCTGTGTGTGTTTTAAAGTGCAGTGAACTGCACACTGAAGTTCTTTTTCTCTGCAGATTTTGTAGGTGTAACATCTCAGCCCACACAGCCCACCTGCTCCAATCTCTGTTTCATCTTTAACAACTGGTGTTTGTAACAGTGGTGCTGACTCTGGATTAGTTACTGAGGCATGAAGCAACCAGATTGGCCTGAGTTACCCAGACTGGGAGCCAGGTGTCCACGTGACAGTGGCCAGACCACCTGCTGTCAGAAGAAAGGGCAAGGTCCTGGCATGACCACTCCTGGACCCTCTTTCTCAGTAAATACTGAAAATATGACTGTGCTTAAAAAGAGAGAATGTAAAGAAGCAAACCCCTCAGCATGCAGGTGTGCGCTTAACATTGAAGTGTCGATTTGTATGCCTTTGTGAGGAATTCTGGTTCTTTTTTAAAGAGATGTGACTTTATGGGAAAATAACATGTTCCCTGGAGTTTGTGGGGCCACTCAGAAGGACTCTCTGGATAGCTCTGAGACCCTAGAAGGACTTTCCTGGTCCTGACAGGTGGGGACACTAGTGGGTAACTTAGGGTTTTGCTCAGATAGAAATTTGTGAGCTCCTAATGGCTGTGGGTTTTGGAAGGCTTTGTTGAGGCCTTCCTGCTGCAACCAGCTCTCTCCCCACCAAGTGAAGAGCCGCCATTGGTCACCTTGTCTTTGCCCCTTACTTCCGCATCCGCATCACTGAGCCCTCACCTCGTCTCCTCTGGACTCCTAGGACTGTGGCAGCCTCCTGGGATGCCTGCCCTGGGGCTGTTTAGAAGGATTTCTTCCTTCATTATCTTTATGGTCTTGTGATAAATTTGCATATTTCATGCCATCGAAGTTTAGCATAGCCACGTGACTGGCTGTAGCCAAGGAAGTGCAAGGAAAAGCAAAGCCTATCGCTTCTGGGGGAACTTGAACATCTCAAGTATGTTTCACACTCTCTTCTCCCCCTGCCAGGGTAACCAGCAACATCCCAGATAGCCACCACTCTGCTACCATCTCTGAAGAAAAAATGCCAATGATGGCTTTGAGGCCCATTCAGAGGCAAGAGGGACAGTTAGAATAGGGAGACAAACGTTTTTGTTTTAGCTTATCCTGCCAATGCAACTAATGCATCAAACTGAGCCCATCTCCTGGGCCACACAGAAGTCGCTCACTTGCTTTCTTGACTCTCCTGAGTGGACATGGGCATGCCGTCAACACTAGCCAACACAATGTGTTCCTTACAACTTCCGCTAATGTCTCGAAGTAACAGTATCCACAGCTGGTGGTTAAATTATTCTGAAAAGTAAAATCATGAATTCTACAATCAAAGTCCCCTGTTCTCCAACTTAGTCCAGGAGTAGATTTTTCAATGTTTAGAGCAGACAGTGCAAACTATGGCCAAGAACCTGATCTTGTCAGTTATCACATACTATTGCAAATATGGGACAGGCCCATGCCTGTTCTTTCATGTACCATTTATGGCTGATTTCAAGCTACAATGCAGTGATGTAGTTGTGACAGAGAACTTAAAGCCCACAAAGTCCAAACTATTCTCTACCTCTCCCTTTACAGGAAATTTTAAATAATAGTTCAAATCCTTTGTATATGTTGACGTTTTGGCCAAACTTTCAAAGTGGATTTAGTAGAGAGGGCTTGAGGCTCTGTCTCCCAAAAAGTGTCTAAAACAAAGCTGTCTTGGTGCTAAGGAAAGCAGCTACACCAGGCGCTGGTAGATGCTGTGATTGCTTCGAACTTAGACATGTAGCCTCCCCTGCCCGTCTGCCCTCCCTCCCTGGTCTTCTGCTTGGATTTCAGTGCTTCCTTTATCCCTTCTTGAGCTGAGACCAGAGCCACTCCAACCTTCTCTGTGAGGTCCACAGCTGAACGGGGCAGACAGTTCGTTTCTCTGACTCCATCAGGTCTCAGCCAAGGAGCCACCCCCTCAGGGAGGACACAGAGAGGTCTGCTGTCTGCTAGATTTACTCTCCACCAGCACCCTTTATATCCCTCTTGTCACATCCTTCTTGCTGGTGACCTCTCCCTTTCTTACTAGTCTCTCAGCTTCATCGAACTGGAATCTGCCATCTTCATAACTTGGACCCCAGAGACCTGAGCAGGGCCTCATGCTACGATTTCCAATAAATTCTTTGGAACCGAGGAAAAGCAACAAGGATCCTAAAGCCTGGGGTTACAGAAAGCTACTGATCATGAAATCTCAGGACGGATATTCCATACATTCCAGGCAAACTCAAGAGCAGAACAATGAAACTCTTTAAAACCGAATGAATAAGCTCATGAGCAGTGGGCTTTTGAGCTCCATTTCTGCTCACAACAGGAGCTGGAAATCATCAATCCCAGTACTTCAGGCCCTCAGTTTGGATTCATTTACTTCTTCCTAGAAGAAGCTATTCAATTACAGTCAAGCACTCCACTTTGAGAGGACCAGGTGTTGTCTCGGTTTTGAATAAGGGTCCATCCCCAGGCCAGCTGGGCCCCTTGTGGGCGTTCTTTCCAGATGCTGACTCTGTCTGCAGAGATGGCCAGCTCCCTCTCACTACACTCCTCCATCCAGCCTTCTGCAGTATTTTGCAGAGGTGGGTGTGGGTGTGTGGAACTTGTCAGCTTTCCAGACATTACCATTTGCATGGTATGGTGAAGATATTTTCAGGCCAAATTGCCAAAAGGATTGTTCAAATGCCAGGCTGGGTGGATCCGGGGCTCTCAGTGAGCACAAACATCCAGGGAACACCTTGAACAGCTGCCTTCTGATTTCTGCCCTGGAATCCCCAAGTTAACTTGGGGTTCCATTTGTCTTGCTTTCCTGACCCCTGCTGGCCTCTGTCACAGACCTAGGCCCTCTGGTTGCCTCTTCTCTGATTTTCCTTCTGTCAACAGTCTGTGTTCCTATAGATCATACTGTGGTGTAGATGGAGATTCCATGTCCCCTGGTTCTAGATGTGTTCTAGAGGAGGGCTTTTCCTTGTCAGGAGCCTGGCTCTTAATATGAAAAGTTAAAATTTCAGAGTTGTCTCTACAATGAGATCCAAGCCTACTGGGGGACATTCACATCTCACATCATTCCTGTTCTGTAACCCTGATTCTACCTGAGACTTAACACATATCTAATTGAA
Source organism: Geosciurus inauris (assembly GCA_004024805.1). NCBI lineage: Eukaryota > Metazoa > Chordata > Mammalia > Rodentia > Sciuridae > Geosciurus > Geosciurus inauris. Next base: position 21,509 of record PVHX01015807.1, read on the forward strand.
GAAAGAGAGGGCTAAGCCCTTGTCCTCTAAAACCCCACAGATGTGGGGAGGAAATTGATGCATGGGCAGATGGTTCTAACATCAAAAGGAACTTCCGTGATAGACGTGCACATGATGTCCTGTGACTAAGGGAAGGAGGCTTCTACCCCACCCTGATCTTTGCTTTGTATATGATTTTCTTCCACCCCATTTGGATACCTTATCTCCTTTGCCTCCTGCCAGTTGCAATGATTTCACTGAAATCATCATTACATTGAAGAAAACTCATTATGAAGTGCTTCTGGTTTGCTAAGCATCATGCTTGGCACCAAGTGAAACGGAATATCATTCTGGCCTCACAGTGGGCCACAAAGTTAAAGGTGAGGACACATCGGAGGAAAGGGCCTGGACAGGTCAGCATTCATGTCCCGGTAGGGGGACTGATGTGAAGTTTCAGGAGCCCAGATTTAGAATAGCCAACTGACACAATTTCCTGGATGTCTCCATGGAAGGAAAACTATTTTTGCAAAATCCTGACCTCATTCTGCCAGAGGGGCCCAAGCCTCTAGGTCGGGAAGCCTGGGGTTGCTAACATGCACCCCCTTCATTCCTCCATAACTCATCCCTGGCTGTCTGTGCTGCTCACCCAGGCTCCCGTTCCTCCCAGATGGCCTTCCGTTTGCCAATTGGTACCCGCTCCACCTCAGGCTGGGCCTGGATGAGCCAGATGTCTCCTTCAGCTGCTGTAGATCCTGTTTCTCCAACCTGGTTGCCGCTCACATGACCTTCTTGTACACAGTTCTTCCCGGCTCAGCATAGGCAGCCAGTTGTGGATCTTTTTATAACCACCACCCTTAGCTAAAACATGGCATTGCTAGGACCTGCCTACCTCTCTTGCTTCAAGACAGGATGCTGCAGGCAGGATGGTGAATGGGATTTGGCCTGATCAGTAGTGAATTATTGTGCTTCCTGTGCCCCTCACCGTCAGAATAGATGGCTAAGCAGGAGGCTGAACTTTGGCTTCTAAGATGCCCAAGGGTCAGGCATGCTTCCCTGACCGTACCTTTGTTGTGAGCCCTCTCATAGGGACATAGAACAGAGCCTGCCTCCATCAGAGGAAATCTATTAGACTAAACATGTTATGTTTAGTGCATGTTTAGTGTATGTTTAGTCTTATTAGACTAAACACTATGATACAGCATGCCCCACTCCTATGATACAGCATGCCCTCCAGTTGAAGAGACAAGAACATTGAAAAGTCCATTTTGCAGATGGGAAAGCATAGACAAGGACAGGTGAAGTGACTTATTTTACATGAATTCAATGCTGGTTTCAAACTTGGCTATATATTATACTTGCTTGAGGAATATTTAAAAAGTTCTTCTTCAAGAGTCCCCACCCCAGTGATTTTGATCTATGAGTTTGGGGTGCTGCATGAGTACCAGGTGTTTTAAAAGCTCCCAGATCATCAGATGTAGACAGAGCCGGGAACCCCTGTACCATCAAGTGGTTAGCCACCAAGTTAGACTCAAGTGTTCTGCCCCAGGCCCAGCAGGAAGAACCATTTGTTAAAGAGGCAGGCCTGGAGGTTTTGCATTTCACAGTGCCATAAAGCCACAATGACTTTTCCACTGCCATGTCTAAGGAGTGACCCTCATTCAACAGGTCCTGCAGAAATTGCAGCATTTTTTTTCCCTCATAGGACAGGAAACTTGTTTTTCTTTAACAAGAGAAAAATAAAAGGTTCACATTTTGTTTCCAAAAAGAAAATTGTCATCGATTTTTAGAATCTTTTGGGTAAAGTTGTCAAGGTGCAATGTTGTGTTGTTGATGTGCTGGAGGAAGCCACCGTCAACATGAGAGTAGTCAGCAGTTTCCCAGGGGCACATACCTCTCCCATGACTGAACAGGCTACTAGACATGGGCAGAGCACAGAAGAAGCTCTTGAATAGCTGTGGCCCTTTGAAGTGCCACTGCATTGTCCTAGAAACCTAATGTGCTGGACAAGATAGAGGTAAGCCTGAAAGTAAAGCCAACAAAGTATAACTGGTGTTATATTTGTAATCAAGTATAACAGCAGTGAAGATGAAGCTCAGACCCTGGAAGCTAATAAAAGGCCGCAGAGCTGCAGGACTCACTCAGGATCGGCCCCCTGGGATTCACCTACCACAGCAACCCACTCTTTTTCAAGGACTTCCTGCAGTGTTCTCACCTTCTCTGTTGATTAGGAACACTTGTTCACCTACTGGGCTACACTAGGGTGTTTCTAAGTCATTACTAGTAGCAACATGTTCATCTTATTCTGTGATTTTTTTCTTTTGAAAGGACCATGTCACAGTAGATTCTGGCTGTATAAAATTTTACATCCATTTCCATACTTAGTCATGCCACAATTGCTATGTCTTAACTGTCACAATAATACTTTGAAGAGTCCATTATCCCTTGCCAAATGATCATTGCTCCTTGTCCTTAGAATGTGTCTCCAACTTTCCCAGTTAATTCCTTCAGTTAATTTCTGCATTCCTCCAGCTCTCCTGCTCAGCCTGGGTCAAGCATCTCCTCCCTGGCATGATCACAGCTGCCATTTTCCTTGTACGGCCAGTTTGTGAGTTCCATGAAGGTGGATACCACGTTTTCTAAGACACAACTCAGAGTGTCAGGATGCAGACCTTCAGACAGGCTGGCTCAGATGAGCCAGGCCCCTGAATTCAGTACAGTGAATTCCTGAAAAGCACTAGGCATCTGCCTCCCCCTGTTTGAGGTCCTTTGAGGGCCCTTGATCGTCCTCAAGTCCAGCGCCCTCCTTTGTTTTGCTTTTGCAAATCAAACATGTAAACAATGTTCATATGCACCACGTTTAATATTGTAATCAAGTATAACACCAACAGGTTCATCTGGTTCATTAAATTCTTTTTTCCATATTTTATTGATACATTATACTTGTATATCATGGTGGGATTCTTTGTTACATATTTTTTATTAGTTCTAATCAGTTACACATGACAGCAGAAAGCTTTTTGATTCATTGTACACAAATGGAGCAGAGTTTTTCACTTCTCCGGTTGTACATGAAGTAGAGTCACACCATTTGTGCAATCATACATGCACCTGGGGTAATGATGTCTGTCTCATTCCGCCATCTTTCCTGCCCTCATGCCCCTCCCCCTCCCTTTGCCCCATCCAAAGTTGTTACCTGTTTGTCCATGCACACAATGCAACAATGTAATTTAGTCAATGTTGTTCCCCAGTTTTCCCCCTTGCCCTTCATTCCTTGCTTCCTCTGACCTCTTTCCTCTACTTTTTTGATCTCCCTTTAATTTTCATGAAATTCTTTCCCCCACATACCTTTCTTTCCTTTTTTCCTCTCTAACTTCCTCATATGTGGAAGACATGACTTTCTGAGCTTGGCTTATTTTGCTTAACATAATTGTCTTGAGCTCCATCTATTTTCCTGCAAATGACCTAATTTCATTCTTCTTTATGGCTCGTCCACATACACCACGTTTCCTGTCTCCATGGACAGTCACCTAGGTTGGTCTGTAGTTGGACTTCTGTAAATTCTGCTGCTATAAACATGGGTGTGATGTGTTGCTTGAGTGATACCTTCTATCCTCTAGGCAAATGAAAGAGTCGGACAGCTGGGGCTTATGGGGTTCCATGCCTAGTCTTTTGAGGAGCCTCCATACTGACTAAATGGTACTAATTTACAATCCCACTAATAGGAACACACTCCTTGGTGACATAGCATCCAATACTGTCACTGATGTGCTGGTTTCTTAGGCTGCCATAACAACCTACCACAGACTAGGTGGTACTCTACCATCCCACAGTTCTGGAGGCTGGACATCCAAGATCAAGGGCAACAGGACCAGCTCCCTCAGAGGCTCCAGGGAGGATCTGTTGCAGGGCTCCTTCCTTGGCTTGCAGACGGCTGTCCTCATGTTTGCACCATGTCCTCCCATGTGCATCTGCCTCCAATTTCCCCCTTTATAGGGCTGCAAATGTTATGGAATTAGGATCTACCCTAATGACTTCTTTGCAACTTGACTATCTATATTAAGACCTGTGTCCAAATAAGGCCACACTCTGAGTTCAGAGGATTACGACTTCAATCCCTGAACTTTAGAAGACCTAAGTCAGCTCACCTGGCTCTGTCCTCATGGGGAACACACTCCCACTCACACTTACCATACACTCAGGCCTCCCTTCCCCTATGGTGACCCAGATCCCTCTGCCCTGTGTTGGAGCACTGTCATTTGGACCCCTGTCAATGAGTGCCAATAGGTATTGGGATCCTATTAACCCAGTAGCCTCTGATATCTCTGGGAAGAACTTTGTCTCACCCTCCCAACTCTGGCCTTTGCACTGCCGTCAGCTAATGCTGGTTAGGTGAATGATGAAAGATTGAGCTGTTCCTTCCAGACATTGTGTGCCATTATAGCAGCTGAGGAAAGCTTCCTCTCAAGGCACTCACCAGCTCTTTGGTCACACAGCAGGGAAAGAAAGAGCTAAACCCAAGTGCAGCCAAGGCCTTGGTGTCCCGGTCCTGACCCCGTCACTGCAGACCCATTTCCTCCCTGTTTTCAGAGCCACATCATGCTAAAGCAGCAAAGGGCAAATGCAGGCCACTTGGCATGTAGATGCTGTGCAGGCCACCTGAGTCCAAGGCCAACAGTGCTGACTGAAGTCATTTGTGCAGCTGCTCTCGGAAAGGACCAGGGGGAGTTGTAAGAAACAAGTGACAGATGCAAATGATGAATAATGGGGAAAATAGAGGATTACAAGGAAATAGAACAGAGGATAAAATAGAGGATTAGGAGAAACATTTCACATCTGGCCTCATGTCTAGTCAAGAAGTTTGGGATATTCCCTATGACCTTCAAGGTTTTCTTCTAACAAAATACAGCTTGCATTATGTATTCATAGTCACGTTGCAGATTCACTTCTTCAAGTCACTTTTTACAGTCACTCTTCCAGTTATTTCAAATACAATTCTGGAACCAACATCTTTTAGTTAGTTTGAAATACTTTACAAATAAAAATTTAGTAGCTGGGCTCTTGGCATCTACTTCAATGTAGACATTGAATGAATAATACAGAAAATTTGCTCAAAACTAATGAAAGACATGAAGCTACAGATCAAAGAAGCAGAGAAAGCAGTGATCAAACACATGTAGACAAACAGAGCCACAGAGGTGCAGGTGCACATGCCCACATGGAAACACACCCCCAGATCATGTTCAAGTGATTTAAATTTGGCAGCTGTATAGCACAGTATTACATGTAAACACGATTTTTAAAGATTCCCAAACTTTTGTGTGTTTGGTTGCCTCTAAATTGTTATTAGTTTAAGTACTTTTATATGTACATCTAAGCACAAAGTAGCTTACATTTTATTTTTTATATAAATATTTAAACAGTACATATAAATATAAACATTAATTTCTGTGATGGACTGAGAGTAGAATACGAAATTCTGAAACACATGTGGAAGACTCTGGTGCCTTTGTATTTTATCAGAGCTACAGCAAATGAACAAATATAATTCACAGAATTAGGTACAGTTTGCTAAGAGGGAAAGTAAACCTACTTCCCTAAAAGTGGGCACAGTGTAGATAACGGAAGGCAGCTAGCTACGACCTCACTGTGCTGCAGCTTCTTCACTGGGAAAATGGGGACAGCTGTGGAACCTCCTCCACAAGGTTGCTATGATGACTAAGTGAAGTCATATTTGCGAAGCTCTGTCAGCCCTGGCTGGGGACGTGGCTCCACAGGAAATTACAGTGGCAGTATTATCTCATTGCTGGTGGAGCTGCCTGGATTCTGACTCACATCTGGCTCTTGCTCTCATGCCTGGTGCCTGCATCAAGTGTTCTTTCTGCCAGGTTGGCTGATCCAGTTGCTTGATCAATGTGCTTCCAGGTATGAGTGCAGTCTGGTCAGTCTCCATCTGTAGTAATGAACATTCTTTAAAACATAGAAATATTCTACTTCAACCCACAGAGCTCTGAAACATGTGCAATGTCCTGTGTTTGCCTAATTTTATTTTACTGTGCAAAACCCATAAATGAAGGAATATTATGTTTATGAATGATATCCTTCCCTGATGACAGTATTCAGGGCAGAGAGACTTTTATGGACTTCAGTTTTTCCCAGGAACAGAAAAGAATACTTTTAGAGGAAACTTATCACATTACCCACACATGGTTTTCTTCTACAGTTTCTTTCAGTTTTTACTCTAATGGTCTCCATGCACCAGCACCTGGAGCGGACTGCCTCTGAACCTGTCTCCAGGGGCAACAGAGGCTGGCAGGGTGGGGATTCATCCTACTCTACACAAGACATGGTGGAGGAGAGAAAAACAAAAGCAAAACAAAAACACTGCAACTGGAATTATAAATAGGTTTCCTTGTCTTTGCTGACCCCAGAGGGCTGACGATTGCAGGACTGTTTTGGAAAAAACAGAATCTCTAGGCCCATCTAGAAGCAGAGCTGTGTTCTCTTAGCAATATCTGGGCAGAGCTGGGACATGCGGGCCTTCTTGCTATGCATTTGCTTTTCCAATCTTAAGAGAAATGCAGAATATAATTTTATCTCAAAATATTAGAGAAGGAATTAAATCCCTGGATCTTCAATCAGAAGGTAAAGAGATTCCTGAAAGGCTACCATAAGCTTGGGAAATAGCTCTGGAGAAATAAGAGGAAAATACAAACTCCCCAGTGAGGAGAACACACAAGGGGACTGGACAGTCGTGCAGAGGACACACGGGCAGAGTCCACCTCCTGGAAGGCACAGGGATACGGCCCCAAGAATATGCAAAGCATTCTCAACCACCTTATTGGATGATGCAGAAGCCAATTCCAAGTTGGAATGGGTAGATTACCAAACACTGTATATTCTATTAACCAGCAAAAAATGCACACTATTCCCCAATACTTTAGTAATTATTGTAGCCTTATAGTATATGGCTTCTCTCAAGCTAGAAACAAAAATGACACTACAAAGAAGAAAATATAAGTCAATTAAATATAGATGATAATTTAGTTTCCATATATAAATATGTATGATCAGTATGCTCCTCTGTATGTAATGAATATTAGTTCTTTAAAATGAAGAACTACATTAGGGTAGTTCTGCCTTAGAATGGAGACATATGAGATTTAAATGAGATTCTGAGAATGAGATAAACTTGCATTAATCTGCTTTAATTAAGTTGTGATATAATCACCTAAAGTTGTTTAATATTCGTTTTATTTCCTAAAAAATAAGCAGGTCTATCAAATATTAAGTACCACTATGAGTCAACACCACTAAAAGGAAGAGCAATTGTTTCAAATGCACATGAAGTTCCTGGTCTAGAAACTGCTCAACTCCACATACTTTTAAACATTAATTAAAATAAGTTAAAGCATTTCCATTGAGTAATGAAACTGATGAATCAGGTCCCCACAGTGTTCACTGGGGTGCAGATCAGGGAATATTTGTGTGCTGAAATTTAACATTAGTGCTTTCATCTCTGGTAGCTCTTAAAGAGAAACAACCTAAAGGCAAGGATACGTCCTGTCCCACAGCAGCTCAGTGTGAGCTGCTGTCTAAGAGGACAGGGACCGATGCAGACCCCGCAAGATGTCCCCTGGCCTTGGGAATGTGCTGCATAGTACCTGCCCTCCATGGGAGTCTTCTGGTTCTACCTGCTGGCTCCCTTCGTTTACCTATGGCCTTCCATATATATCTCTGGCTAGCACAAATGCAAGTAATAGTAAAATTTAGAAATAATATAAAAATGTTGCCTGCTGAATTTGCACAAGAAAGAAAGTGTGGGATTCTGTTAGAAGAAGCAGCTATAAAGGTGGGATCATTCCATTAATTTCAGAGATGGCATTAGAATTTTAAACATGCAGCATGGAAATGTTAGAGATGAGATCAGAGCTTAGCACATGCTCAGGGGAGCTTTTCTTCGCAGACAACACAAAGCAAGACAAAGGGCAACCTAGACAAATGCAAGAGATTTGTATTTGGTATAAATAGCAAGGATTCTTAGAGCAGAGCTGGTCCATCCTATCTCTAAAGGAAAAACTACTAAGGGATGCACATGAACCCAGAGAAACATCAGATCTGGAAAAAAAAATCTACAAAGTTGAATAATGAATATTCATCTGGGGGATGGAAGGACCAACGGATTGTGCCACAAAAAACAGATTCTGTAGGCAAGGATATCACAGGACCATTTTGCTTCACAGCTGGATCATAGGATGATCATAGGCCTGGCTTGAAACCATTCCTCCCAACCAATGCTGTTTTGATGACCTTGAACTTGCCTGATTTGAACATGATTTCACTTTTTCTGCTGATATCCTGACACACAGGTAGTAATGGTGCTGATGCTCCTAAGTCATCTCTAGGTGTGTGGTGTGACTCAGCATATCAACTTCCACATATGGAAGTCACCGCTTTACCTAATATCTAGAATTGCTACACCCTCTGTAATTAATTAATTCAATCTATTACATGCCAACCAGTTGAGTAAGTACTGGAAAAGCCATAGGAAAGAGGATGAAGTTTTGACCCCAGGAAGCAGATAGCAAAGAGTGGAATTAAAGCAAGCATGCAAGAGTTGAAGATAATAAGTACCCCAGGTGGGGAGGATCCTGAGGAAGGGGCCCAACCCAACTCAGACTAGGGAGTCTGAAAGGGCTGAAGCAACTCTTAAGCAAATCCCTGAAGGCAACTACAAGTTCTGTGAATCAAAGTTGAGGAAAAGGAAAATAAAAGTTAAAAGCACTTCGTTCATGCTTTGTAATGTCCCAGACCCTTCAAAGCCTTAACAAATTTCCTTAGTTGGTCCTCACTGTACCCATCAGAGACAAGGAAAATGAGAGGAGGAAGGTGAGAAGAGATTCCTAATTGGAATGACTCGGTGGCAAAATGAGCTGCTCTTAGAAATAGTGAGCTCGCCCTTTCTGGAAGTAGACAAGCAGTGGCTAAATTAACTCAGAGCCCGAGCAGATGGGGGTGATTCGCTGGTGGAGTCCTACTTTATCACTTGTTTCCAGAGCCCCTTCCACCCTGAAACGTTCAGACATGGAAGTGCACCCTGCAAATGCATGCGGCAGGCAGCACATTTATTATGATAATGTACTTGGATGATGACTGATATTGTTACAATGTGCTAAGATCTGATTAATTGGAGTAGTAATAACATATTTTGGCAACAAAATAAGGAAAAGATTTCTAAGCATTTGTTATATCACCAAGAAATGTTTATCCCCCGAGGATAGAGAGTGGTAATCATTTTGACCCATGGAGCTCATATGGTTGTAATGATGTCATATTCATTATGAACATATTCATAAAAATGTTTATTGATTCATAGCACAATCATTTGGATTTTAAGAATATCTTTAATAACAGCAACAATGTACTATATTCAGTGCTCCAAACTTGTCACAAGTAAGATTTTCATGCTCCTCTTTCCCTGTCTAAAAATTGGACTGTATTTGAGTCTAAATGCTCCATATTAAATATCCAAGAAATTGAAACATATACATAATGATTAAATAATTTATATTTCCCTATCATAGAAAACTTAAATATATGCTTACTTGTAGGCTTTTTCAAAAGAAAGGGTCTAGATTTGCTGCAGGAAGTTGTTGTATTTCTTGCTTTTACCAGAAAATAGGATGGGGTGAGCTTAAAATTCCTACTTTCAAGAATTTTAAAAGATTGATAGAAAGCTTTGTAAATTGAAGTACATGGCCACCAAACATCAAAAAAACTGACTACATACTTATAGATGAGATTCGATGGATAAACCAAAAAATAAAAAAAAATACAGAAACTTAAAGATTTTGAAGGAAATCGTAGGACTACAAGCCTCTGTTGAGAGTCAGTGTTCCTAGTCTTCAGGAGAGCCCCTGTAGGACTCTGATATTTACTCTAAAATTTGCTGAAACCCTTAGTTGACCTGATTGCGTGTTTTGGGAGAAGGAAGATAAAACTTCTCCAGTTTCTTCGTCATACTTCATCTGCTCAGAGATGAGTAAAAATGTCTGGTTTCATGATCATTGGCAGCAGTTTCCACCCCCCCCTTTTTTTTTTTGGTACTGGGGATCAAACTCAGGGGCACTTGACCACTGAGGCACATCCCCAGCCCTATTTTGTGTTTTATGTAGAGACAGGGTCTCACTGAGTTGCTTAGTGCCTTGCTGACGCTGGCTTTGAACTCGTGATTCTCCTGCCTCAGCCTTCCTAAGTGCTGAGATCACAGGCTTGCGCCACCGTGCCTAGTTTTTTCTTTCTTAATGATACACATAATGGTACAGATTTCTTGCAGAGCATCTCGAATTTGCTAGAAAATATATCCTACAGTCCTGATTTTTACTTTACTTACTTGATTCCTCTTCCCTTTCAAATAGAAAGCGATGTCGTCCCTTCTCTCTTTCCTTTTACATTCGTATCTTCTTTCCACACGGGGTCTCCAAGCACTTGCTCTTTTCCTACGTGTTTGCTGCAGCAGGATGTCCACCGGCCATTGCAGACGTGGCCTCCTTCCAGACGGGGAGACATTTCTGAGAAGCAGCTTGCAGCTAAGGACCATTTCTCCCAGTCTCACCAGCTCTCGGGCGGGACCTGGTGGTGTGGTGTGGCCAGGGGGCCCGGAGGAGAGCTAAGGTGGATTACTTGCAGCCTCAGCAGGGTCGGGTCTCTGTGTGTTCTCCAGTCTTGGCCTGCTGGGGGCTAGGGCTAGCAAAAGCCACACACAGAGGGACCCGTGGTGGGCAGCTGTCAGCCCCTGCATTGCCTGCGGAGACAGTGAACACAGGGTGCAGATTCACCCAGCCTCTTCGTTTTGGGTGGGAGCTTGCTTGTTAGCACAGCTCAAGCCTTCTAAGAGAAAGGAGAAGCAGGAATCTGTTCGTTTTTACCAGCTTTTTCCATATTATTCGGCACTAACATATCATTTCAGAGTAGTTTCTCAATGAAATGTCCCCTGCACTGTAGGGAAAGTTAAGTATGACGAGGCAAACCTGTGCGTCTTGAAAGTCAGTACTTAGAGAAATAGTTTTCCAAAGCACTTAAACAATCTTCCAAGCAATCTTGTTCTTGGATTCGACATGAATCCTTCTTAAAAATTATTATACAAGTGTTAATAAAAATGGCTCTTTACCTTTGTCCCTGAGTGGCTTATTTTCTGTATATTCATGTTCTTTTTCTTCGTGTTTGACATGCTTTCAGTAGATATTTCCTTTAGAATTTTGATTCCACCTGTTTTCCCACCAACTCCCCAGCATACTTTACCTTGCATTTCATATGTCACAATTACATAATACACTCTAATTATTTCAGTGCAATTCACTTGGGTGAATCCTGGATTTAGCTTTGTTGACAGAAGGAAGTTAAAAACATTTAGTAGAATTACCTTGTTAAACTGAAAATGTCAATGGTATTTTAGAAATATTTAGCTGTTCTTAAATAAATAGAAAAATAACTGTCCAAGTCATAGACATAATTCCATTCATTAAATTTACTCAATTATTTGCAAAACACATGGAAAAAAATCACCTGACTAAATAAGATTTTAATGTGAGTTTAAGAAGGAATGTATAAAGGATCAGGTTAAGACAGAAATAAAAACTGAAAATAAATTTAGAGGTGGTTTAGTAAATATGTGTCATTAGGCTTATTCTGTTGCTAAAAATATGCTATGAATTTTATTTTTATCTTCTTAGCAGTCACTACAGAAGGAAACGTTATTTATAAGAGTTTAAGAACGCTGGTAAATACCTTGTCCAGGAGAAGTGCAGCTTCCAGTGGTGCATGGAAGATGTTTCTCTGATAAAACAGTGAACTACTCCTCCCCAGCGACTTCCCCACCACAGGGTACTGTGAGTTCCTTGGAATTCCCTTCTATGTGGGTCAGTGGTCTCATGCCCAAGAGCTATTCAGTCAAAGTACTTACACACAAGGCCAAAATGATGTTGTTTGATTTGAAAAGAAAAAAATAAATGTTCTAATAAAGTGAATGCAGACTTGTGCATCGAGCTGTTTCTCATGAATATCATCCATCGCAGGGCGTGTGGCAGGATTTGAGTGGTGGAGGTTGGAACTCAATGTTCTCAGTGAGACCTTGCAGGGGCTCTATTCTTTACGTGCAGTAAGAGCACACAGAAGCTCTGGCAGTTAACATACTGGGAAAAGAGAGTTTTCTCATCTCCTCCTTGTCTGAGGAGATGGAGCTGCCCACCCAGGAATGGAGTCTGAGTAAGATGAGCCAAGGACAGCTTTCTTAAAACCTACCTGACCTTCAGAGACTGAACAAGCAAGCCCTCAAAGCTCCACACCATGTAACATGGCAAAACACTTCAGGTCTGAACGATATTCAACACTGTTATTACAAAACATCCACAAGAGGCATGAAACCGTGATTGCATAAGATTTTAAGACATACAAACACACACCCTTAAAGGAAAGTGCTAATATTTATTTGTTGACTTCCTGTCCATGTGTAGGCTAGCCCACAATGTCAAACTTGAGTTGTAGCCTGTCTTTGAACTGACCCAATTTAATTGTGTAATTCCCTAATACATAGGCTTCTCCATCTAGTCCTTTGAGGATAAACATCATGTCATATACTTCTTGGTTTATAAATTATTAGACTTTGTTATTTAGAACAACTATAAGTTTTCAAAAGAACTAAAGAAAAAATTCCCACATATATACCGTCTCACCCCAATACATTCTTCCTTATTAATAGTTATTAACAAATTAGTAACTTTATTATCAACAAATTAACCTAGTTATTAACAAATTGCCACAGTGAGGGACTTTAAGTATATATTGCACATGAAAAATGAACACCATAGTTTATATTATGGTTCACTCTTGACATTGAACACTGATAAATACACAAGGGCATGTGTTCACCATGAAGTATCTTCAGAGGAGTTTCAGTGCCTAAAATTCTCCTGTTCTGTGTCTATTCATCCATGTATCTCCCCAGCTCCTGGAAACCAATGACCTCATTATTCTTCCCGTACTTTTGCTTTTTCAGGGATGTAAAGTAAGATCACAATCTCTTTAAAAGTCCATTGCTTTCATTTGGAAATATGCATTCAGTTTTCCAGTGACTTTTATGTCTTGATCATTCATTTATTTTCATTAGTTAATAGTTTTCCATTTTGTGGGTGTGCCACAACCAGGTTATCCCTCCACCTGCTGGACAGCACGATGGATTCTGAGTGTTTGCTAGTGTGTGTCCATGTTTACCATATGCACATACATATGGGCTCTCAGGGTGTTACTATAGAAAGAAAGAAAGAAAGAAAGAAAGAAAGAAAGAAAGAAAGAAAGAAAGAAAGAAAGAAGTGTCCAATTAATGACAGGTACAACTGGAGTAAGATGAGCAAACACTAAAACACAGTGAGAGGCACTGATATACCTACTAGATGTTGCATGTTTCATATTTTCCCTATCATATTTTTTGTTTCCTAAACAGAATATAATGTTGTTTATTTATAAAAAATATAAGTCATATGATGATTGCTTCCAAAATTTTCTTGGCCCAGGTATTGAGAAGCAGCCATTAGCCCACAGGACACATGCACTATTCATCAAGGGCACACTGGGCTGCTGACTTGTTGTTAGTATCGGGGGCAGTAAGTCCTAGGATGCAGCCTGGTTCTAGAACATAATGAAGCTAATTCAAGGGCTCTGACTTAATTTAATGTTTCTGTTATATAATGTGTGACTCTGGATCAAAGGCTAAAATAGTCAATATAAGCCAAAATGTCTAACTTTGGAAAATTATGTGGAGAGATCATTGATCTGGAGTTGTACCTTAGTAGAATCATCTTCCTTTGAGAAGCTTCTGTGTTCTTTGTGTTAGTCTGGACCTTCAAGACCACTGACACATCAGTACCTGGTAATGACTGTATGGCAGAAGAATCTGAAACAACTGTATCCCTGACAGTGACAAGCAGGAGCAGATGAAATCTGTGGTCAGCTAGGGATGGGCCAGCTGCTTCTAATTTTTGTCCACCTGGCACTTAAAGTATATCTTCCTTCATGTGTTCAATAAAGGTAGTGGCTTCAATGATGAGAAAAAAATAAAAGAATAAATGTTATGTACCTCTAAAATAGAGGTTTGGTGCTGGAGCACAAATATGAAGAAATAATTTTGTATGCCTGTAAGCTTTAATAATTCTTACAGTTAGTGTGCAGAGTGATGGAGTGATTTCAACAGGGCTAAAGTACAGGACTATACTGGCATTGCTTGTAGGGTTTCACATTCTCATTTACCACATGTGGTAAAATGCGATGACTGGGTCAGATGGAGCTGCTTGAACAATCAGATACCCAGGTAAATATGTGTATTTTCTGCTTGAACTAAAGAATTACTAAGGGAATGGTGCCTAAAGGGGTCAAATTTCAGGAAAGAGAGCATCTCTAGGGGATGAACTGAAGCTCTGCATGCCTTTTCCCTTCCCTTTTATGCCATATGCCAAATCTGTTCATAGAGCATAAGGCTCAGAATATTGGATTTGCCCAGACAGAGGAGTGATGCTTGGGGACAAGAAAAACAGAACTTTTGGCAAGCCTGTGGAGCTGGAAATAAAAATTGAGACTTGTGTGGCATCTATTTTTTTTTAACCTAATAAAGAAGCTGCATAGGGAAAGAAGCTAAGAAGTACAAAGAAGTCTTTGCAAAGTAGAGTGGAATTTTCTGTGGTTTGCCTTTAGTAACAATATAAAGATCAGAGTTTAGGACTCATGTGGGGAGACCCCTGATGCACAGAGGAGGTGGTGAACTTAGAGCTTAGAAGGCTGTGCCCTAGGGAGGGCACATTTAGGTAAACTAGCCTGTCAAGACTGCTGCCCCAGTTTTGATGGAGACTGGTTATTGAAAGGATTAAAGTAGTCACTCTCCACCTCACTACATTAGGAAAGGAAAGAGCAAGTCCTCCTCGAACGAAGGTAAAACCATCTGTGTGATACAGAACATTTACTAGGAAGTCTCACATTTGTTAGGTAGTTATGAAGCATGGTAGAACACATGGTCATGTGAGAAAGACAGGAGAAGAAGGAGACAACAGAGACAAACACTTGATAATACATGTCACAATAATACACTATGACAGTACATGCAGGAAGATGCAGGGAAAGGAAAAAATAAATGAGAGAATTTCAATAGAGAACCAGAATCTGTAATTAAGAAAAAGCAAAATCATAAAATGAAAAAAAAAATTGTCTGAAATTAGAAACTCAGTAGTGAGTTTAAGTTCAAGATTAGTCATGTGAAATGTAGGTCAATAAACAAATTCAAATGAATGGAAAAGAAAATAGGAATAACTATAAAAGAATAACTATATGGGAATAAAACCACAAGAGAAAAGTAAAACTCACTGGAAATCCTTCACTATTATACAATTAGAGCCTCAGAGGAAAAAGAGACAGAAACAATGGAAGCTTACTGGAAGAAATAACAACTGGGAAATTTTCAAAATTGATAATCATCTCAAACTACAGATTTATAAAACTCTCATGACCCTTTCCAGGATTCAAGAAAAAAAAATGAACAATGTATTACAAAGCAGACAATCAAAACATGGCCATGAATAGAAGAAGCATTTTTTCCCCTTATAGTGACAACATTAAGACTGACAGATAACTCCTCAGATGAAATGATGGATGAGAGGAATCAATGGGAAGAAACTTTAAAACAAATGTGAGGACAAAACAAACCTGTTAACCTACAATCCACAAGTAATTTAAGTATCTTTCCAAAATGAAAGCTAAATAAATACATTTACCACAAACAAAAATTGAGAGAACTGTTTGCCAGCATATTATCACTATAATAAATACCAAAGGGAGAGGAACTGACCTCAGAAAGTAACCAAAACCACACCAAACCATGAACAGCAGCAACGGTGTGAGCAAGTAGTGATTGTAAGTGAATAATGATTACACAGAGCAGTATCAATAATGTCTTGTGGATCTTAAAACTCAGTTAATGTTAAAACCCATCACAATTCATTCTCATCACCGGGGACAGGTAAATGAGGTTAAGAAATACTGTGTGTTTTGCATTGTTGAGATGCTTATCAAAGTAACAATGTGGTAGCAGTCAGTGTAGTATCACATTGTAGTAAGTCAGGGGTGCATGTGGTTACTTCCTAGTAACTACTGAAAATAGGAAATGAATGAAGGGGAAGTTAATGAATAACAAGTAAGTGAGGGAAAATTAGATATAGACACTCCAAAAGGTATCAAAAGAAAAGGTAATTTAAATATCAACTGTTTTAAATAGAAATAAATGGAAAGACAATAAATACCCTGCTATATCATGAATTTCATTAAGTCTAAAAGATTAAACTTTCCAATTAAAAGACTAAAGATCATAATTACAAGGTGCTATATATCATAACTGACTCAAGAGAAAGATAGAAGATATTGATATCTTATGTCTGTTCAATGAATTGGATCTGTCCTTAAAAACTCCCTACAAAGAAAACACCAAGTCTAGACAGTTTCATGAGGGATTTCTTCCAAACATTTAAGAAAGAAAAAAAAAAAAAACAATTTTACACAAAATTTCATGGAGACTAGAAAAAGGAAACACTTTCCAACTCATTTTATAAGGCCTGCTTAACTTTCATACCAAAACCTAACAATGATACTACAAGGAAGAAATTTACAGATCAATCTGTCTCTTGAAGATAGATCCAAAATTCTAAATAAAGCATTAAAAATGTAATCTATAAACAAGAATGATGTATCATAACCAAATGACTTCATTCCAAGCATACAGGAGTGGTTTAATATTAGATACAGTACTCTGACCTCACCTGACCTGTGTTAAGTGCTCAGCCCTGTTCAAAACTCCTTTCTAATTCTTTGGAAAGGGAGCCCTGTTTTCTACATTCATTGTGTGATAGTGTGGCTAAACCCATTCTTATACTGATGGTTTGGTTACCTGACTCATAACCTCTCTCTCCACCACACAACTTATAATTTCTTGGGTAGCTGTGTGGTCTCCAGTGTAACACATCTAACATTGGCTTGTTGGCTGACCTTGTACATCTAGTTTCATGTTACACTCTAGTTCCACCTCCTGATTCTGACCTTACTGAACCCTGGAACTGTGTCTCAGAAACCATAAATTAGCTATTACTTTGTGTTTCTCCAATCCCCTCTACTTCTTGCATTCAACTCTAACACAACAGTATTCTAGTCTGTCCATACCCATCAGTTTCATCTGATTGTCCTTTTATCTCAAGCTTGAATTGCTTGGTTCATCTCTCAACAATCTTCCTTCTTAGTGTACTCTACATTTAGCTCTTTTTCCTGTCCTGGAAAAACATGAAACCAGGAGACATCTGACTGGCTGCCTTTTTATGACAGCTCTTTTTATGTCAGCCCACTGACTGTGTCCATGGGCTACTAGATCTTCGGAGCATCAGCCCTCCTTGGGGTACCAGCCCAGTTGTCTATGTATCCATAGTCCAGTACCGGATGGGCTACAGCAAGCCTCTTCCTCCTTTCCTTTCTCCTCTCCATCCACCAAATGACATCATCTCCTTTGTTACCTAGAAAAGTCAGCCAGTGTGAACTGTCCCAAGTTCCTGCACAATTATACAATGTGCCAGCCTCTAAACTAAACGTCACTGCATTCCTGTCCACTGCACGGGGAGAGGCATTATGTCCCACTTGTGCAGCTGGCTCTTCCACTCTGTTCTCCTCGGGCTCTACTTTCTCCAGTACCTTCTTTACTCTGGTTGTCAACATCCTCCTCCGTCCTCCATTCCACCAGCTCTCCAACTTCATGTACACTCTTCTATATTAAAACGAAACTCGGGGTACTGCCTTCAGTCTCTTCATCTCTCCGCCTACCTCCCACTCTTGCCTCTCCCTCCACTATAGCCATTCATATTCTTTGAAAACCTGGAAATCTGACCTCCAGGTCATCACATTGGTCCCTGAGACTGGGCTCATTTTCCTGTACTCCAAACATATTGGCCTGCTATTACTCATTCAGAGCTCAGCTCAAACAACACTTCCTTGAGAAATATCTTTCTGATTTTCCTAGAGAGGATCCGTTAGATACACTGGGTATGTGTGACCCTAAGACTTACTTCTTCATTTTCTATAACATTGTAGCACTTCATTATCATAACTTCCTTAATTATGATTTCCTTTTTTCATTATGTTATTAGATAGCAGGGATTATTATTATCTCAATGGCCCATAATATTCTCAGTGCAGCACACGGTATCTGGTACAGATAGGACATCAGCAGATATATGAACTAATAATTAAGTTTAGCTGCTTTTCTAGGATATACTATTTATTTTTACAGGAAGAGTACCATATACTTTGGCTCTACTCAAAATATATTTAGACAACTGCAGAGGGCTGTGGAATAGTGATAAGAGTTAGGGATAATGGTTCCCCAGTCCCATTGCTTCTGGAGAGAGAAAGTCATAAAGATCTGAGGTGCACTTCAGAATGCCATCTTAATTCACCAGGGAATATCAGATCTGCAGGAGTTGGTGGCATCACAGAATCTGTTCTTATTCTTTGGCAAGAGCAAATTCTTATCTAGAATATTCATTTTCACCTTGCCTTCAGTGCATAATCAAATGAGTAGGGAACTCTGCAAATGCAAAGATATGTAAAAGAAATGGAAATTCTTCTTCGCAATTGAGAGAGACACCACTTGTCCTACACTCTTTAAATTCGTTTGTCCACCTTGTGACCTGTTTAAACATTAAATCAGTCTGACAGTGAGAGAGTTCTGAGTGCCCCATCCAGAAGCATCATCTCATCCCAGGATCAAGCACTGCTGTCGCCAGCAGTTTCTCTGTGATCTGGAGGAGCAGATAAACAAAATGTACTTGGTTGTCTTCTTTATAGCTAAGCTAGTAACAATATAAAAATAGTCCATACACATTGCAGAGGAAATGTATGATAACCCCATAATGAAAAAATATGAATATCAGGAAAGAGGACTCATACTATACATAAAGATATGTGAGTAAAAACATATAGAAACATGTTTCTGAAGCCAGGCACAGTGGCACACGCCTATAATCCCAGCACTTTGGGAGGCTGAGACAGGAGAATGGTGAGTTCAAAGCCAGCCTCAGCAACAGCGAGGTGCTAAACAACTCAGTGAGAACCTGTCTCTAAGGCTAGGGATGTGGCTCAGTGGTCAAGTGCCCCTGAGTTCAATCCTTGGTACCAAAAAAAAAAAAAAACCCATGTTTCTGTATTTAGTGTGTATGTTTAAGCAGATAGACACATAGAAAGTGCTCAAAAAAGGATCTGAAACACAATAAATATATTAATGATTTCTATCTCTATCAATACTGCTATGATGAAAATGTACACCCATACACACTTGTAGTCATTTATAAGGAACCAACATAGTTTTCTAGAAGGGACAGAAGCTTCATCATTACATGAAATCATTTCTTTACAGTGTCTTGTGCTGGGTGAGGCTATCCTCAGTAGACCCGAGCTTCGGGCGTGGCGTTGCTGTGGGTACTGATTACTGCTGAGCTCACCTTCTACTCTCCACTTGCTGAACTCCGATTGCACTGGCACTTACTGTTTGGACACTTTAGAGTGCTCTGCTCACTCACTCCTGTGTCTGGCCCAGACGATTGCTTTCTGCTTGCTTGGAAGGCCTTGCCAGTGCCCTCAGCCTGGTCTGGCTCATGCCTGCGCTTTGCTGCACCCTCTCTAGAGTGGGCGTTTTCGCCTCTGCCAATTGCCATTCCTTCCAGCTACTTCCTTTTCTATTTCTCTGGTTTCTTTTATTTCATAAAATTGCTATTTGAAATCATTGTTATTTGTATCAGAGTCCTGTGATTTCCACTAGCAGCAAACCCCCCGGGGGTAGGAGCGTAGCTAGCACTATGCACATGTCAGGAGGTGCTTAGCAGGGCTGGAAGGCTCCCGCCCATTTCAACTTGGCCATACTGTCTGTTAGCCAAATGGTTCTTCCACCTTAAGACATCAGTTCTTGGTTAGATCGGCCTCTTGTCAAAGCTATTCTTTAAAGGTTCAATAAGAAAGTGTGCTAGTAGTGATGGGTCCCTCAAGCTGATAATAAGCATCTGAAAAAAGGCACAAACAAGAAAAAATATAGAAGAATCACACCCTAGTGACAGGTTTTCCCCTTAAGATTCAGACAGGGTGGAGGTACTCACTTCAGCACTTGTGCTAGGACTCCTGTTGCTGGAAGCCCACACTCCATGACTATTTTCCTGCTTCTGTGTAGTTGGGCTTTCTGCACAGAGAGCACAACGTTGGCTAAAGAGTGACTAAAGAGTGCTCGTCATTCTGGAGTTACAGAGGTCTAGATTCTGATCTCCTGGGGCCATTTGCTTTCACTCCAGAATGGAGCAGCCTATCTTTCTGGAGGAGGCCTCTTCACCTGACAGCCCGTCTCTCTTCGGTCACTGGCCCTCCGAGAACTTTGGACTCAGTTGTAATGAGATGAACCTGCTTCCAACAGGGGCAATCTCACAGCCATGTGGGGAGTTTGGACAAGGAGACAGAGCTCAACGCTCTGTGAGCAATGAAGACGCTCTGCTGGGATCCAGAGACTTTGCGTTTCCTGTCAGAACATCTATGTCTATGTAGAACTTAACACCTACTCAGTTCAATAGGTAAAAAAAAAATGAATGAAAATGAAATGCATACAGATCAGAAAAGACAGATTGAAGTCACATTTGCTTACAGGCAACATGAATATCTGTGCAGAAATTTCTAAGGAATCTACAAAAAATGTACCAGAGTGGAAAAGTAAGTCTGATGATCACAGGATAAAAGGACAATATAAAAAGCTGCATTTCTATATACTAGCAACAAATAACTAGTTGAAATTTAAAAAAGCTGGTACAATAGCAATAAAAAGGAACAATTCAGTTACAAACTTAAAACAATGTTCAAGAGCTGTATGTAACAAACTGCAAAATATTGTTAAGAGAATAAAGTAAGATGAAAATGAATTGATTAAATGTAATTATAAACTGGATTGCATATTTCTCTAAATTCATATGTTAAATCCCTAACTCCCATTGTCTCAGAATGTGACCATATTTTGGGATATGACTCTTAAGAGAGGTTCATGTTAAAATGAGCCATTAGGGTGTTACCTGGTCAAACTTAACTGTGCCCTTGAACGAAGAAGAGACCCCAGGGATTCCCAGGTGCAGAGGAAAGGCCAGGTGAGGACCCCATGAGCAGGTGGCCATCTGCAATCAAGGGAGAGAAGAAAGGACCCTGGGAGTCTTGCCAACAATCCTACCAGCTGCCAGAGCTGGAGAAAACAAATGTCTGTAGGTTTAGTCACCCAGTCTGTGTATTTTGCTGTGGTGGCCCTAGCAAGCTAACAGATAGAGATGACAAGATTTGATATTAAGATATCATTTTTCACCAAATTGATTTATGGATTTAATGAAAACCCTGTGGAAATCTCAGATGGCTCTTGTAAAAATAGACAATCAAATGCTAAATTTTTGACTGATAATTCAGAGTGGATTATTATAGATAGTCCTGAGTGCTGACTTAACATTCTTAAATTCAGCATTCACTATAAAGCTACAGTAATCAACATATTAGAGTAAAAATTGATATCTAGACCACTGGAACCAAAAAGAGAGCCTGTACATACAACCACTTGTGCTTGGCTAATCAGTCTTCAACAAAGGGGTAAAAGCAATTAAATGGAGAGTGGGTGGACTTTTCAGGAAATAGACTTGAAGACATGAGATATCCACATGCAAAACATGATTCTCAACAGGCCACATGGCATGCATAAAATATCGATGCACAATGGATGGATTAACTAAATGTAAATGTGAAAACTATAATACTTCCAGAGAAAAATGCAAGAAGAAAATCTTTGCAACTTTGGGATTGGCAAAGATTTTGAGAGAGAACACAGTAAGCATTATCTATTGAAGAAAAATGAGTGAAATACACCCCACTCAAAGTGAATATTTCCACTTTTTAAAAGACACCATAGGAAAATGAAAAGGCAAGCCATGCTTTGGCAGAAAATATTAGCAATACACATATTTGACAAAGGACTTTTCTCCAGAATTATGTGGAAAGACCCTTGCAGGACAATAATGAGACAAACAACCCAATGAAAAGAGTTAAAAAGGAACTAATCCAAAAAAGATCCATGAGTTGTAAATGAACATGTGAAAAACTGTCAGACATCATTAATCATTGAGGAAATTCAAGTTAAAACCACTGGGAGGTATGACTATACACCCACTTGAATAGCTAAAACACAAATCAGACTGATGATACCAAGAGTCATCAAAGTCGAGGACCAATAGAATCTCAAATACTGCTGAGAAGAATATAAATTATTACCATCACTTTGGAAACTAATTCAGCAATTTCTTATAAAGTTAATCAGAAAGTTACTACATGACTCAATAATTCCACTGAAACTTCCAGAGAAATGAAAATACATATCCATGTAAAGACAGGCACATAAATGTTCATATTCATTTTATTAGTTATAGCTTATGATTGGAAATGACCCAAATGTCCCTCATGCAAACAGAGAGACAAGGGGCAATATGTTCATGGGATGCAATGCTATTCAGCAGTAAAAAAAAAAAAAATGAGATATCATTAAGTGAACGTGAGTGAATCTCAGAGCTATTAGGCTGAACACAAAAGTCAGTCAGGAAAGCCATACTATGATCCCACTTATGCAAAATCCAGGAGAGACTAATCTATGTTGCTAGAAAGATGACCAGTGGTATCCTGGGGAGAGGGATGGGGTCTGGTGAGAACTGATTGGGGAGAGTACAGTGGAGACCCTCGGGGTGAAAAAACGTGTTGTTTCATGTTTTGCTGCCAAACCTCACTGAACTATAATACTTAAAATGTTTTGATTGTAAATTATTCCTCAGTATAGTTGATTAAAAAAAAAATAAAATCTCCTAAATCTACTCTTCTCACACCCTCAGCCATATAAATGACTTACCCGACCCTGGACGCCACCCTAGCAGTCCTGTTTGTATTCTATTTAGCAGTTCTGTAATTCAGAATTTCCATAACATAGTTGGTTTTGTGTGCCCTCATTTAGGTGATACTTTTTCACACATAGAGCAGCTTCACTTATCGCTGTAGCCACAGTGCCTAACACAAAAGAATTCCCATAAACGTTCATTGTATTCAACAGGTGGATCAGTGTTCGCTAAGACTTCAGAGGGGCATGGCTCCTGTCCCTAAGAGGCAGACCATGAGCAGAGGTGGAGGCCACACAGTCTAGACCAGATCTATTAGCTCCTTTTGCTGAGCTGCAGTAAACATGGCCAGCCAGAGGGGATCTACAGTGTACCATGGCGGACCGAGTGAGACGATGACCCACTGGAGTGGATGTCCAGAGAGCTGACATCAAGCCAGAGATAGAAGAGAAGGTGAGATGACTGGTCCCTTCCTGCACAGCTCAGTGCCTGCAGAGCCACCTCTCACAGACCCTCACGCCATCTCTGACAGACGTACAGACAAGCCACTATGAAGCTGTGACAAGAGGGAGGCCAGGTGAGCAGCAGCTGAGAGCTGGTCTGAGCCTTGGGAGTCTTCCCAGCGCCTGCGAGCAGATTGCCTGTGGCCCATGCTGAATCCAAGTGAAGAAAAGTGTCAACGCCAGAGCCATTTGGCGGTCTGCGGGCAGCGCAGAGGGTTGCACTCGGGGGCCGAGTTATACAACTCGAGTCTTCTGGGCCAGCCCATGAGCACTTACCAGAGGTAATGAGCAAGAAGAAAGCTCATCACAGCGATTGTCAAGACCGCTGTAAATCTGTTCTACCTTCTT